>CM023203.3:19173661-19458315 GCA_004115045.4 Sinella curviseta
ATTTGTAACCTCATACATGATTCAATGTCGAGCCAATTCAAGGCCCAAAATAGAAGCAGGTTTTGTGCCAGATAAGCTCCACTTACGCAGATACTTGGAAACTGAATTATATTGGTTTATCTTATTGCATGGAGATGTGTATATTTCTTATTTATTACGTTGGCATTGGATTCATGCGCTTGCCAATCCCGAAACATTTAAGGTAGTGTGAAAATATAATAAGCATGTTACGTAATGAAAGGAATTGGTAATCTGATCATCCCGAGAACCTTCCAAAGGATATCGTATAGTCTCGCTAAAAATACACATGGGTCTCCAAATAAGTTGCATGAATACAGCACAAATCGGAACTTATTCTTGACAGATTATGCCACCCACTGTCAGCAACTGTCAGATCAAATTGCTATTTATATTTTTGTTACGAAACACAAAAAATGAGCATGTAGTCTGCTCCTTTTCACACAAACAATTTGTTCTGGCCCTTACTGTTTTCTTGCTTCGTATTCACATTTACGAACAAACTGCAAAGCAAGACATACTGAACAAATGAGATGAGAAATTCTGAATGCACGGAAACAAGTATATTATAATAAGGTACCATATTTTTAACCTGTTTCACGCACTTTGCCGATCTCAACAAGCAGGATCGTTCCGTCATCTATAAAGGAAAACACATTTTAAATTAAGTTCATCTCAAAGGAAATGTTTTAGCATCGTATGCTATCGTTCTATTAAATTATCTGTCCTTTTTACGGGAGCAGTGGACAGAATGCTATCGCATGCTCTGTACTCTTATATTCACCACGGCCTTGCAATATCGCAAACATAGTTTCAATTTAACAGACTCCCCCTCGTTTGTAATTTTCTTTGCGTTCCGGCTACAGACGGGCCAGAGAAAGAACACCAATGTCAAACGTAGAGGTCACCACACTTTCTAGACAATATTTTTCTAAAAATTCCATTCACATTCAAGCACCCTACGGATAGGAGACAAAAAACCGAGCAAAAATATCTCAGAGAGAAAGATAAGAGCCCCTTAAAGCTCTACATTAGCTTCTAATTTGATTCGATACACGTGCTCCCTCGAGCAGTACTTTCAACGTCCCGTAAACATGAGTCCAAAGGAAAACCTTTTTCATCCACTACTCGTCCGTCGGAATTACCAACCTTTCCCGTGAGACAAAATGCGGCTATACCTAATCCTTCCTTTATTTTTATCTCCATTCACATAATAAAAAATACACAATATCCTGTCCATCTAATTCCCAGAGTATGGATCGATGTTATTATCTGGTATTGACGATATTCCCACAAAATAGTGCTACATGAAGTAACAAGTAATTTTCATGGTTCAGGAATCATCTCTCTTACAACAGCAGTAAGAAGAGTAAGCACCATCCATCAGTTCCATTCTAAAAACCTGCTCACACGGTTTATTTATCGATTTGGGCAATGGAAAGCAGATTTGGCTGCTTGTGCTTTCTCTGTCTTGGGCAGCCATTCAGTTTCCACTCTCTCTGGTAGTCTACTAGAAGTACATTAAGAGTTCATATACTTCTCTCTCGCAATCCCAAAACTTTTTCAGTCGCACTTTCACCGTGCTGATGAAAGCATGCAGGGCCAGTCACGTCGCTAGGTTTAGCAGAGCTCGCCTCATCTCATCTTTTTAGTTCACAGTGGGGCATCTTGAATGCCAAAAGCAGATTATTTTCCTTTGTGCAGTTTTTTTCACCACCTTAATTGAAAACTCTCCAAGATTCCTTCAAGTAAATAAAAGTACAACAATTTGTGCAAAAAATTGTGGCAACGTTACACGTTATATACAAAGTTGTTCTGTTCCAATTACAAACGGAGATGAAACATGAAACAGCCACTGACAAATATTGACGACGCAAATTATATTTCGCTTCATTCGACTTGTAACAAGTGGGATCAGCGTACCGTAATATTATTTGAAGCTTCTTGGAAGTTATGTGATCATTAAATCATCGCATAAGTGCCGGAAATGGTTTGTGAAAAAACCGAGTTATTATTGTGTAACAAATGTAAGCATGTCATAAAAGCATATCTAAGCAATCCGTATGGAACACAAACTTGTTACATTAACTAAGTAGCATCACTTAAACTTACGCAAGAAACATCAAAAGAATATAAAAACCCACGGTACCTAACCCAATTCATATCTACTTTTAGTAAAAGATACAAACTGTGATGCAACCATAACATTTTAAGATGTTGAAGAAAAGTTCATAAAAATATGTAATAGTTGCCATTCTTATTTTCAGTTTCGCCGTAACACATTGTCCACGATCCTTGGAAGCATTAATCCGGATAACAACAAAACGCAACATAACTCAAGGATATGTGCTCATCAAAAAAAAATATTATACAACTGAACATATAATAATGTACTTGTGTCATTCACTCTCATCATTCTCGGAACAATGTGGCAGAATACCGGATTTTGTTGCTGCCGAGTTTCTCCTTAAGGGACAACAAATGAGACGAGCGGATGTGCTGGAATGACAACTTGTGTGTGATACGTGTATATTCTGTGAACAAGTTCATTCATCAAAATAATAATAATAATAATGACAAAGCTCCAAATATATTTCTCCTTTTCCAACAAAATCCTGTGTCATTTGCGTTCACGAAATGTCCTTGGGCGACACGACCAGAATTAAAAAACCGTCGTGATGACAAGTTTCCTGATAGCTTATTAAAACGTCACATGAATATATTTCCAAAGCGTTGTTCACGACAAGTATAAAAAAATATGGCTACAGTTTCTCAGCAAGATTTGAAGTTGATGGTGACCAACGTGCTACAAAAAAGTTGGGAAAATGTAACAGTGAATTTGAGTGAGTGGCAAAAGGGGCAGTTGGACAAGCTGGATTCGGAACATGGGATAAGCTGCTTGCTCAAAATGTGGCTGACCGTCCAGGCAAAACTGATACAAGGTAAAAGAAAACAATATAGCAGGGAATTCATATTTATGATTGGGTTCACCCGTCCGGTAGAGAGATATTCTTTTGCAATGTTTAGTTAAAGTTTCAGCTCCAGGGATTTTGGAATGTTCAATATTTGATTTTTGTTTAGGGACGTACTGTAACGCAACATGGGACAATCACTACTGCTGGCCCCCCACGCCATCCAATACCACCGTCACGAGACAATGCTCGGATGCGTTTCGAGAGACACAGCCGAAATACGCGGATCATTTACAAGGTTAGTTTTTTTGTGCACATGAGAGAAAAAATTCAAGTGCCTAAAGCAACGCATCCAGATTTTGGAGTCTCCCGTTGACAATACAGAAACTGAATAGAATATTTAGGTATATTTGGGTGGCATCATGTCGCCCGTCGTTCAGATTTTTTATCCAGCCTTTTGTATTTTGATCCTTTATTTTTTCTTTTGATGTTGTATCGTCGTCGCTAATGAAGGAAAGGCCTACAGGATTTGTCAGGCAAACGGAACCTGGTTGAGAGGAAACTGGACAAACTATTCCGAGTGTGCGGATTCGTACGAGGAGTATGTCGACAGAACGGTAGGTTTGATACAAGAGAGATTTTTTCTGAACGGATATACGTATTACCCGTATTGTATTTTTTATAACAACGGAGACTGTGGATATATGCTTTATGAATTGATTATTGTTTGTGCTGACCACTACCTACCGTGTGTCTTTATAAAATATTTACCCCGTTTCCCCTATTGTGTAGGAAGAAGAAAGGAAGCTGGTGACGCAGGTTCAATACATTTTATTTATCGGATCCATCCTCTCCCTTGTCAGCCTCCTTGCGGCCATTTCCATTTTCTGCTGCTTTAGGTAAGCATCGTTTCATGTTTCAAATGTCTCGTTATTTGCAGAGGAAGGGCTTAGAGCGAGATGATGATGGCAAAATGTAAATTTTTCAAGATTTTTTCGCTTTTCCAAAATAAGTAGTCGTGTATTTGTTTACGGGAAATGTGTAGTAGAGATTTATTTTTGCAATATTTTCCATTGTGACATTTATACTCCGCCGGACAAATAGAATCGTCTGGAACATCTAAGTGCATGCCAACAGATAAAATAGCATAAATAGTTTAGTATTGCTTAAAGTAGACGGTCGTACAAATTAAAAATGTCTTCAAAATCCGACAAGCACAAGTGAATCGTTCAACTTATAATATAAGTAGCGCCTTTAAGCTCCACATTGCCTGACGTTCGAATCATGTTAAATTAAATACCGCGACAAGTTGAAAGGATTTTGTCGAGAATGTTAACTTTAAGTGGAATGCTTTCAAGAGAAGAAATATAAGCTCCGAATTTGCAACGCGTAGTGCACATAGTTCGCCACCGCAACCGACCCCTTAATGATGTCTTAATTGCTGTGCGGTTACATAATTTAGCGGAAAGCTGCTCTAATTACTTCTTCGTTAACTTGACGAACCAAGGCATTTTCGCGACGGAGAGGGAAAAGCCAAAGACCGCAAAATTAGATTATCCAAACAAGCGATCATTACTGGAAATGCCGCAAATATAATCTGGTGCTGCGTCCCAAGATTCCACGCTCCCACGACAAGCGAGAATTTTTGAGAAAATGTATGGATTAGATTAAAACTTTAAGTATATTTTTTCATCCGCTTTCGCCAGTCGTTTTCCCTGAAAGCATCCATTATCTTCCGAAAACTGCGACAACTATTCTGATTCTCTAGCAGACTGAAGCAGCGACGACGGCTCTTTTAAAAGCATATTCTTAAAAGGAATTTATTTTTTTTGTCTGCATTATTCCCACATAGATCAATATGGTGCGATCGAGTAACCATCCATATGCATCTGATGGCAGCTCTAACCATCCGCTACGTTCTCCTCTACATAATCACGGAAGCGTTTATATTCAATCGGGAAATCAATTACAGGAGCGTGGTAAGCGGAGCAAAGAATAAGAACCATCTATTCGTCTTAAATATAAAAAAAATAGTATGAACAATCCGTTCTCAAGGCTAACAGGCTTTCACTTCTTTTTTTTTCTAGGATTGGGTGTGCAAAGTGGTTTTAATAGTTTACCTGTACGCGACGCTCACTTCGGTAAATTGGATGTTCATCCAGGGCGTCTATCTCAATGGGAAGCTGACTACGAACGTGTTTGACCAGGCGGCGCCCTTCAAATTGTATTTCATTTTTGGATGGCGTAAGAAAACTCTCCCACATTCAAATCTGGCCATATAGACTTTTGTTGAAGCTTCTCGCGTTCAATTGTACTATGAAATGAAGATTTTCTATTTTTAAATAATTTGTTGCTTTCTCCTTCTTTGTTTTCCCCAGTGACTCCTGTACCGTTGCTGGCTGGCTACGCGTTCGTGATGGAAACGCAACATCCTCAAAAGTGCTGGAAGGGATACAGCGAAATGAGTGAAATTTGGATCATACTGGGACCCATTATCATTGCACTAGTGGTAAAAAATAAACTAAGTAGTCATAAACATGTACATAAAATGCAATACTTTCTCCCTACTTTCTCTTCATTTTGGTGCTACGGCTTGCATGCTTTTCGCGGAAATGTACGATTCATTCCACAAAGTATTTTAAAGTTGTTGCAATATTCAGCTGTACCGTTTTTGTTTACCGACACTCATTCCTTGAAACGACAAGGTAGGAAGTTCCTAAATGTAAGCACAGTTAAAATTATTTACTGTATGTGGCGCTTTACGTTTTCAGAGAGAGAAACAAATATCAGCAAATATTTACGTTGTGGAATTTTGCAGGTTGAAATAAAAACAAAACGACAGGAATGATGAAATATATATGGTTGTGTAGTTGCTTTCATTTAAAATGCAATTGGGTGGCTGTGCAACGATCCACAGCCATATAATATATTTACCCAAAAAATGTTTGTTTACTTTTTTTCTCTACTTGTTTTTATTTTGCGTTCACAGGTGAATTTATTGCTGCTTTTCAACATTTTGCGGATTCTGCTGACAAAGGTACACGGTTCTTCATCCGACGCAAAGCAGTTTCAGTAAGTTTGTGTTGTGAAAAGGCATTTTAAAGTCAAACATATATATATGCTATTTACTTTACTTAACCGAAAATTATTTACGCGCCAAGCGGTGCATGAAAAAATCAAATAAAGTCATATTTTCTCTTTTGATGGCTACGATAATTTCAGGAGAGCTGCAAAGGCAACCTTGATACTTTCTCCAATTCTCGGCGTCAACAACTTGCTCTTCATCTACAATCCGGGGGGAGCTTACCACAAATTCTATGTCCTTCTCAATTCCCTATTCGGATCTACTCAGGTGAAAATCCCCTACATTTTCTGAAACGTTCTCATTAAAATGCTAATTCCAGTTTCGAGTGCAGTATACCAATTTTATTTTATTTGCAGGGTATATTCGTCGCGCTAGTCTACTGTTACCTGAGCGCCGACGTTTGCAGCGCAATTCGTCGCTGCTATCGCCGCTTCCTGGCGCGCCGAAACGCCGTCCGGACGATGCAACAGCGACAGCGCAATTCCTGCAGTACAAGCAGCGGCCTCATTGTCGAGCATCCCGTCAAGTTTCTCCGGTCCAACCGAGCTTACTCAACCAGTAACCCGACCGTATCCAGTCTTCAGCTGTCGCCCGTTGTGAGCCTCCAGAACGGCGTTTCGCACTGTCTCAGAAACGGGAGGGAAAGTAATCATCAGAATGGAAACGCGAGACGAATTTGTCCAGTGTCGCCTTTCAGTAGCACGACGACGCCACGGAGCACGACTACAAGAAATGGTTGCGTAGTTACATGCAACTACTCCAGTCCGCCTCAACAGAGCAGCTACAATCCATTCCTGTCACGATGCTCGTATAGCGCCGCGTCTGGGGCTGGGAGCACCCGTGGTTCCGGATCTACGGAGGAGCTGGAGTCGTACAATGATGTAATAATACCGCTCAGTGAGCTTGTGTAGATGATGTGTGGAGTGTTGTTGACGTCTTGTAATTTAATTTAGATTTTGGGAAGAATAAGAGGATGTCTGCTTTCTACACAGTGTTGTGGAAAAAAAGATTGAGAGATTACTTTTGGGTTCAAAAGGGTATGAAATATTTTGAGACTGTATCACAAGGTATATAAAATAACGAATGTATTTATAAACGAGAAGCTTTCATTTTCAGAGAAATAAATCATCTCACTGGTTACTTTAATGCTACATGTCATTGGCCAAGTTCATTTCGTACAAAACTATATACTCGTATACTGAAGATTTTGGAGTTCAAACAATTTGTGTAGTAGATATGTCTACATGAATGTATTTACAGCTAAATAGACTGATAGTTCAAAGTAATCACATTTGTATTCGATGTAATTGTTTAGGTACGACGTTTTGTCAAATAGTTCTAAACACATCTTGCATTTCTGAAACTCTAGTTGTTGGTATAGAATTAACCATGTCAAACGGTGTGTAGTATATGTGTCTGTGTTACAAAAAGTTATGAGCTCTAACAATTGTATTTAGAGATTTTCAGAGTTGTCAGAAGTAACTAATCGTAATATGCATGCATATATTCTTGAGTGTAATAGTCTGAACGGTGCCCTTTAAAATGTACGTGAATGCGTGTCGACATAGCATTAAACAGTTTGTGAACACGTGTCTAAAAGATTTGAGCGATTCTAAAAGTAAAATAAAGGCAAACATGTTACATCAATGTGGCTGTATTTTATTTCTTTTTAAATTTCAGTCTACCAAATCGTCTCATGTATCGCAGTTTTAGCTGCCTAGAGAATACAGTAAGAACTTTAGACACGAGTGAGATTTTTTGAAGAAACATGCATATGGGATTTGATATATCGACCTGTCATTTCATAACAAAAACAAATTGTCGAAGCAAGACATGGTAATTGGTTATGCTCGTGTGTCGCAGCAAAAATAAAAATGTTTTAGAAATGTACACAATCCGAACACAAGGCATTATGTATCACAAAAATAAACAATGTTCTTCCTGGCTGTTGTGTCAGGCGAAAGATTTATCATTCCTGAAAATAAAATGCTTTTTCAAAGTGACAAGCTTGACGCTCTTTATCATCTGCTGCTCAGCATCCGCAGCTTTACTTTTGACGTGCTTCGCTGAAGACCTTGAGCTTAAGTGTACTTGAAATTTCATTTTTTGACAAAGATTCCATACATCTATTCCTTCCTACGCTGGCTGCCCTTTTCATGCCAAATAAAGTTTGGGATTGCAAGAACTGGATTCCGTACAACTGTCGCATTGATCTCCGTTGTAAATAAATAAAAGAAAAATGTCATGGAAATGGATATGAAATTCGTTATATCCCTGCGCACTGTTTAGTATCGCGATGTGCCATTTGTTTGTTGTGAATGGAAAGCGAAATTTATTTCTTCCGTCCAACACTGTCGACCAATTTTTAAAAGTATATTTGTTCGGGTGTTCATATCCTTCACACTTAATGCACAAGTTTTTACCTGGGACAACCCAACTTTTCCATAAATGCAGAAAAGCAAATTATTTCTCAGAATTTGACTCCATGGAATTCCATATTTAATGTACACTATTTTTACTCCAAACATCTTAAATAAACCAATCTTTGAGGAAACAAACAATTCGCTAACCGCGAGTAACAAATTTTTATGACATACTTTTGAGAGGTGGAAAAAATATACATTCCTTTGAAATATTAAAATTAACGTTGGCACGTATGGTCTAGACATCAAATATTAATGAGAAAGCGAATGCACAATTTTGCCTCAATGTGACTTGGACATTTGCCCCTGGAAACGACGTGGCTTCCTGAATTATTACCGATACCAGGAAAAAACATTTCGGCGAGTAGGTGTTTTTTGACTTTCTCTTTTCAGTTTTCAGGTTTTGCTTGTGGTTGGATTCGGTAGGCGCATTACCATCGAATGCAAACCGCTAACCGGAAACACTTTCAAGCCCACATTTGACCTTTCTGCCTGCATAAATAATTCTAATTGCAAATTAGCAAGCACACTGATAAGTAATAATAATCTAAGTCCTACATTGCTAAGAGGAACTAAATGAGCATTATTGTCCAGGAAATGCAGGCCAGAATACATCAAAATAAAACAAATTTCAGCTAGCAACACGATTTCAAGTCATACAAATAACGTGAACAGGAGAGTTGCTGCATATTGACCGCTGAAACACAGTAGTTCCGTAACGACTACTTGTGCACGTCGAGAACATTTGACCTTCAAATTTCTGCGGACAAAGCATGGGTAGGAGATTTTACACATAAAAGTTCCTATCGTCTGGCATTGTGAATGATCTCAAAAGCTTCTCAGAATAGCATTTGGAAACGACATGAAAGTAATCCGAATCCCGCAGCGTCTACATCTTCGCTAGTTCAAAATTCCGCGATCCACTTTGATGATAAATACCCATTTGGATGAATGGGCAACAGAAAGAGATTAAATGACTTAGTGGACACTAGTGGAAATATGCTCAATTCATTCCATTTTCAACTATATTTCAGCTCGCCAGACACAATACAAATACATGCTTTGCTGTTTTCAGAAAGTAGACTGCCAAGTCCTTACAATAAAGGTGCGTAAACATGGCTCTGTGTGCAGTTGTGAAAGTTGAATTCCAAGTTTGAATTCTTTCCAGGAAACAAGGATTATATAATTAGATCAAATGAAAAAAAGAAAACTTCATGTACAAAGGAAAAACTTTTGACAAATGGTCCATGTTTTAAGCACACGAACTTGTCTGATACATACATTCTTGTATACTGCAAAGTAATTTTATGCTACCGTCAAGGCTGACGCTACAATGTTTAATACGGTTAGTTTCACTGCAACAAAGCTCATGTGGATAATTCTCTTGAACAACATTTCAAATTAAAACTGCATTATATTACAGCTTGTCTTTATGGTGCTTAGCAACTACGCCGCGATTTTTAAATTTAATTACTCAACTTCAAGAACTACAAATTCAATTAGTTTTAAGTAATGGGACATGTCGTTCGCAATACGTGTGGCAGCTATTCAAAAAAGACATGTACAATTACTACTTCATCTGGTTCTTTGTTGTCCTTTCTTCCAGAGACTTTTATAGCATTTGCTACATAGCGTGTGTTATTCGACGCAGTACAACATGTTATGGTATTGTTGATGGACACAAAGAAATGGTCTGACAAATTATATAAGATGCACTCATTTACAGAAAGAATGAATTCTGGGCTTCATGCTTGTAACTTAAGTTGAGCACGACCTTTCCTAAATGTACCAAAGTAATTACTTCCAAGGAAATCATCGAAAATGTTAAGTACACTGTTGTCATATAAACAGCTTAAGTAACTGACCGTACTACTCGCAACTGCAATTTGACAAGAGTGGGATCAGGTTGGTATGCGCAATTTAAATTATAAATGAGTGCACTTCATTCCGGCATGAAATGTATTCTGCACAAGAATATCTGCCTTGCATTACCATCAGATGTCCCGCCTTGCGAGGATATACAAACTGAATATACATTTCGTCGACTCATCGAACCTTCCTTAGTTCAAAGTATCTCATTACCCTTTATCTCATTCCGGAGTCCCTATGGTCATTAAAATAACGCTGCACAATGACTTTGTAAGTACTATTGCAAATGGGGAGACGGAAAGATCCATTTTTACACATTCAGAGAAATGCATGCTCAAGTACCCCATTTCTACCGAATGCTTTGTAATATCATGTATATAACAAGCTGATCTGGACCTCTGGGATATCTCAGAGAAGAACTAATTGAAGTACAGAAAGTCATTCTCAAGTCAAAGGTACTTTCCGGACTTCTGACGTGCACTATTACACAACACACACAAGGCATACCTGCCAAAGGAATGAAACTAATTATAATAATAATGTAAAGCTTCGTTTACTATATTAGGTAGAAAACATGTTGTGAAACCTGTTGAAAATATACATGATATCAAGACAATGGAATTGCGCTTGTATAGACCAATTTGAAAGTATTTGCGTTTGTAGATTTCCGTAATTAGCAAAAGTTGCGTCAGATCTCACCCAGTGCAAACCAGCTCTCTGGGATAGATCCAGTTGTCGTCACAAAATGTTCATTAAATATATCGTATGTCATACTTCAGTGAGCTGATCATTGCATGGCATTTGTGCTACTTATGTATGAACCAAGCAACACCCATGAACTCATCACGCATCCAAAAAGCCAATCTCATTTATTTCCATATGTCACGTATATTATTTAATTTCAGAATACTCTGAACTCCGATTTATTTGCATTCTGTCACCCACCACTCTTTATATCAATTTAATCTTAAATAGGAATTTCTTTCCCTCGACTGCCTCACACTTCAAACATGACCACAGGTGTAATTAAAGTGGGTTTCCGCAATTCCTTCAAAAATCTTTATGTTTGGCAACCAAAAGATAGTCAAGTCAATGCATTCAAAGAAACCTCAAGTTTACCTCCCGTAGTGCAAACACACTTTCAAGTACGTGCAAACAGCCTGCAGCTGGGAAGTATCCAAATTAGATTAACTATTCCAGGAAAATATCCCGGGGCGTGGAATATATCCTTTGAACTATTATTACTTGTTCTTGAAAATCCAAGGAGGATTACGTGCCGTGTAACATTTTGCTCTGGTGATTGGGACCAGTTTTGGATCAAAGGAAGGGCGTGCAGCCGTGGAAACATATGGGACCAAATTAGCGGAAAGATTTCTATCTTCCAGTGAAAATGTAATTTATCCTGAGTGTGTAGCTTTTGTTTCTTCTCTTTGAGTCGTAACAACTCTCAAGTTCGGTTCCCAATTCTCAAGAATTAATATCTGAGCTAGTCACTATTAGGAACGGGTTTTGACCCCAACTTACACAATAGCAAAATAATTCTGTTGTAGCTAATTTAATATTTAACCAGACCTCGGTTTCCCAAAAGCTGCTTATGTAATGTATTCTTTGGAAATTAAAAAATAAATCAAGCAGCCAAGCAAGCTATCGGAAAGACTTTGATAAAATGCCGTCAAGATCTCTTTACAAGGAGAAGTGGACAGGATATTAAAAGTATGGTAATTGGGCTGACATACACTTATGCCTAGGTAGGCAAATGAAACAAACAAAACAGTGTGCATTGTTGACCAACAAGATTGCATAAAAATAGCACTAAAAATATATCGAAACATCATTTTATATCTTTTATGGTGGTCACTACCGGACACTTTGTCTCCATAAATATGTGGTACCGGTTTCAAGTATTGTCCCCCATCTAACACTGCGATGCGCATCCATAATAAGTGAATTTTATTGCTGCGTCTATGCAGATCCATGTTGTACATAAACGAAATATGTTGTATATGTTGTACTAAAGCGAAATCGTACATGAAGTTTTGTTATAGAACGTGGCGAGGTTAACCATCCTGAATGTTGGAATGGATGTAGCTGTTTGACATTAAACCAACCGTAGATAGTCTTCTTTTTGCCAAAAAGTTTGTCTAATGATGCTTGCAAAAGTATGTGCTCTATCAAAAAATAAAGTTTTGTGTCGGCTTTCAAGATCTTGCCCCGTCGCATAATGTGGTAGTCACGTCCTCACAAGTTAACGCAATTACTCGCTTCTTTTTCATATGCTTGAGGTAATATTTGTTTCAAAAGTAAAAAAAACTTATATTCACTTAGTGTCTCTTTTGGAAGCCATTCATCCGATCAAGTTTGGAACTCCTCATCAATTATTGGAAGTCACGTTCCTCTCGGGCTTTTGATATATCGATGAGCATTCAACCATTCGATAGATGAAGGATGAGGAAACTGCGTCTATATTCATTTAAGGAACACAATATATTTGGGCGATATTTTTAGTTTTACCAGACTTGGATTTGTATAGGATTTTCTTGCGTCCACGACCTAAAACTGGAAAGGAATGTTCCGACCATTTCTAAAAGTTTCAATGGTATGATGTATGTGGGTATAATGAGAAACATAATTGAGAATACATTTGCATCATGATCATTGCGAAATGTGTCGTAAGACTTGCTAATAATTCCGATGTGGGTGTAATCAGTGGAGTTTGGATTTTTTTTGCATCCTACGCACTTATGAAAATTAATATTAATAGCATAAATTAAAAACGCATGGACAAATATAGCTGAAATGATTATGCTACATTGTTCGTATTCATTGCGTAAGTTTATGACATTATGAAAAAATGTTTTTTTGTGAAATTCTTGGAGGTAAATATTTCGTAATTTAATTTTTTTTTGCAATAAGATGAATTACAAAACGTAAACGCTGCCTTCGGCAATTTGGGCAGAATCTCGAGAACAAGGCGTTGTTAACATATTGAGTACTTTGTACAGATTTTCTATCCTATTCTGTGCGAAATGGAATGTAAGCTACGTGGATTTTCTCTCCCACACATTTCTGGCGCTTTGTGATTCCATAAATTAAATATTTTGCATTTTGTCCCAAGGGGCTTGGAATTTGCATCCATGGATTAGACATACTGTGCAAAATACCTACAAGATCGCAGGAATTTCCATACCTTTGTACTCAATTTATTAGCCATGCATTGAAACTAACCAAATTGGAATACAATTTGAACAAAGGAACGCGTTTTACATAAACATATTGAACGCCGTCACATAAATAGAAGCAGGAATGAGGAATGCATGTCCTTGAAATATAGCAATATTAATTAAAACGACGAGGTAGTCAGATTTTCACGGTAACTCCGCTTCGGTTGGCACGAATAGCTAATTTTAGCATTTTGTGCATGAGAGCATTTGATGAGTTGACTTTTGTTTTCAAGCACTGTTCTTTCGGAGATGCCTAATTAGATATTTTGCCAACACTGTGAAAGCAGGTCTTTGCTAGTTTACGAACATCCACAAAATGAGAACATTCTAGAGCATAGACGCAGTCATAATTCGAAGCTTTACCCCGCTTCTTGTGAAGACGGACTACACCTGTCCCTAGCATGATGATGTGCTGGTTGTATTCCTGGAAACCCAATTATGTTACAATGTAACAACTTTATACACAACCGTTCTCTCCACCTACAATGTTCAACGTACGTAACCTAGAATATTTCGGATCCACAAGTTCTTACCTTAATTTACTATATGTGTGCGGGTGTTTAATAGAAGGCAGCACACATTTGCATTTCGGTTTTGATGATGCACATGAATTGATAATGAGATTTTGATTTTGCATCCTAATCAACATTGAATTACGAATAGATTGCTAGTAATTGGCGTTACATCAAACTTCGCATATTGCTGCAATCCAGTGAAGTCAATGTGCTTGATCAATTAATTTCACTTTTCAGCTAATACGAATTAGTGGAACCTCACTTCATTCCATAAAAATTTGACTACTCGAAAAATGGACAGAAATTAACAGCATTGAATTCGCATAGTATCTTATAGTGAATTTCCGTATTATGAATACCTTACCTTACATTCACCTTATTTTTCGTCAGACGATGCTGAGAGATAGATCAACAAGGCACCGCAGTCTACCTGGAAATAATGAAAAGAATGAAAGCACTCCATACAAACTATGTGGATCCTACTTCTCCGTCATCTACAAATGAAAGGCAGATAACATGTTGAAATGTAGAATTGACTCTAAGGCACATGAAAGCATGGCTTGTGTAGAACCAGAGTGGTTGGAGCCCACAGCAACAGGCAGGGAGAATGCGGCAAGGATTCGCGAAACTTTTGCGGGCTTCCTCTGTTGGAAACGACACAAATCAATATCTACAGCAGCTGGATACCTCCGGGTTCGTGGCAGCCCAAGCAATTTTTAAAACGCGAGTTTTGTGGAAGATAGCGTTTGGGGCACCATTTGAAGGCAAATAAATAAGGCAAAACCACTATATTGTTTACTACAATAGCATTAGTTTGCAAAAAAATTATTATGAGACAATTTCCAAAAATTTATTTCACACATACTGTAAGCTAAATGTTTCATTTGTGTCTATGCACGGGATAAATTTAAAAGCGTATTACATTTCGGGTCATGTTCTATTTCGACAACTACAACTAATTGTTTGCTAATTTATATGATAATCTCAAAGGTGTATATAATTTTAACATTTAACTACATATTGCATTACGGTTGTGAATACGAATAAGGTAGTATTAATTGTTCACATTATTATTTATAATTGTATTTCATTTCAAAGTGATCAACATTGATTGATTATCAACGCGTTTTTGAATCACCATACGAATTCGAGCCCATCGTTATTACCCTGAGTATTGGTCAATCTATTCGGTACATCAAAATAATTATTTGGTACATCAATCCACTAGAATTCTAACTACATGTATTTACAAGAGACATACTGACGACATCTAAAATATTTGAAACATACATCATAATATATATTTAAAGTGACATTATTAGCGCCACTGAAGGTCCACAGAAGGAACTTTCTCCGGTCCCAAATCTATTATCCTGCTCGTCTTGTTCCAGCTGCTGTTGTTCCGCGTAAGCAATCGCGTCTCCCACCGACATGCACTCAGATTTCCTTAATTTTCCAATGAACAGTCTGACCAAAACAAAGCAAATGATTCGGTAAACCAATACCGCAACAACGGAGAGAATTGCTGGTGGAAGCTCTTGGCTTTTGGAGGAATTGGATGCGTACAGCAACACTGTGCTGATTACTTCGAGACCGCTGTGGGCGAAGAATACGAGCTGGCAGGCCACCCATAACTTGCAGTACCACAAGGTGCTCGAGTCATCTTTCTGCAAAATTGATATGCAAGTTAATTTGTGAACAAACCAATTACTATTATTTAATAATTCTTTCAGACAATTAATATCTTACGCTTCTCAATCCAATCACAAGTCCTACTCCCATCAAAAGCCTCACGAGAATCGACAAGAATCCCACAAAAAATCGCCAAATGTATGCGTCCGGGTCTGCAGAAAAAATCAATATTTTATAATAAAGCCACTTAATTTAGCATAATGTATAGCCCAACTTTCACTTACCGGAAATTGGTTTCGTCAAAATGTTATGAACGACCAGTCCCGTATACCACATCGCCGACAAGATGTCCACCGTCCCAATGCACCAAATGGACAAGGGCCGCTCAACAGGTCCGCTGGACTCCCTAGATTGTTGTTCCCGCTGCACCTGCTGAAGCCACTGCAAGTACTCCAGCTGGTTTTGACTGGGCGGATGCGAAAACAATGCGGAGGGGGACGCCACAGGTACAAAGTGACTGGTCGCGTTGCTAAGGTCGAAAGTATTTGTGGTGTTTTGCTGCGGCAGATATCCATAGGGATACGTACCCGATGTATTGACGTGTTCGCCATAATTTAACTGCGGAAAACTTTGACGATGCTGATACACTTCCTGTTGACTTTGCTGCGGTTGTTGTTGCGGAGACGAGGAGCCAGGTAATTGCGGAGACGGAAATTGTGGCGACGGCGGAGCGGGAAACAATATGGACGACGACGAGGATCTCTTCTGATTTTGTTGATAGTCAGCTGACTCCCGGGCAGCTCCGGTGGTCACGAACGGACACAGAATGTTCTTCTGGTGATGCTGATACTCAACCAGTCCAGTATTTGCAACTGGTGGCGTTGTACTGCTGCTGTAGTGATATGGCGACGCCATTGTTAATTATCACTTGATGTTTACTTTCACCACTTGTGTATTTGCACCCAACTTTCTCCACCTCCACTACTACACTACCCGCGAAGGCGACAGGATTGGACATGCACACACAAGCAGCACCAACTAAAACAGTTTGCGAACTAAATTCGGAAGGACTTTCCCCGTTTGTTTTGATAATAAATTGGCGAGATGGCGAGTAAAACCTTTTGCACGTAGAGCCTGGCTAGGGAACGGAAGGGAAATGAGATCAAGAGAGAGAGGGAAAATCGGGAGCTGCTCGTATTTCCGCAGTGACATGACGTCAATCCTCCTCTCTCGCTCGCAAACACAAAGAGCGTTCCTGAAAAGGAAAGCAAAAGGGAAAGTGAGAGTACGGAATCTGATATGTTTGCGTAGAGAGAGAGAGAGGAAGTGTACTAGTAATCCCCTTTATTTGCTTTCCCCTTGTACCATACCATCTCATGCATTCATGCATGCTCTAGAGGAAGGATAAACTGTGTATCTTGGGCCCGCATCTTTATTTTGATACGGAAAGGGAGCATTTATGGCACACGGAGTAACTTTTAGGTTGATGCATCCTATTTGTTTAAACTGGAATGTAACTTTAGTGAAAGTAAGTCACCAGGGAAGGATTCCATCCGAGTGAGATGCTGAATCGGCAATAGATGCACTTGCTCTGCTTTCTCTCCGGTTCACTTTATTCACGGTGTGTTATAAAGTTGAGAGCAGGATTGTGGAAAGTAAGCAAGTAAGCTGGAGTCAGACTCATGCTGAATGGGTGATATGATCTTGCTCCTATGCTGTTTTCCCTGCTCCTTTCTCCTTTCACCTCTTGCTTTCACTCAAGTTATATGGAACATAATGGTTTGCTGTGCTCTCTCTCTCAGCGGTGGTAAGGTATCATAACCCACTTATTCATTTCTCTCAAACTGTTGTATACAACAGAGAGCACTTGATAGAAGCGCGTTCCCCATTTTTACACGCAAGCAACCTTTTAACCGTCTACTTTCTCCTGTGTTGAAGCGTACGTTTCACATCACGCTCAACTTTGCTCTTATAATTGTATGGGAGCGTTCATCATATATACCCAAGTATACTTTGATAAGTATTCGATAAGATGCTTGGATACATATGTGGCAATTCTCATGGCAAGAGTTATATATTGTGACTATATGCGGTACGTGCACTATGTACAGCCCCATATTGTACAAGTATATCGACATAAATCAGATCACCGATAAAAAAAATATCAACTTGTTTTCTTCCTGTTCACATGTCTGCGTCGTGATCACAACTTCCTCTCCTGTTATAATTCAATCAATCTCTGGCTTTCTCTCGATACTTTCCTGTTGATCGTCCTTATCACAGACTACCACCCTTTCTCATCCGCTTTCGTTTTTGTCTCCCTTTCTCCTTACCTGTTGTCATGTTCCCAATCTAAAGCTCTACAAATATACCATAAACTTTAGCTCAGCTTGTTTATCTTTTTTCGCCTCCCTTTTCTTTGTTCCTGTCCTTTTGCTTTGCTCTCTGCTTCTCCAACCAAGCTAATTCTCTGGATTTTTGATACAGCACGACCAACCAGCTAGCTGTAGCAACCAACCCCTGACACAAATACATATATATTTGTGATCCCTCTGCTTCTTCCCTTTTTGGTTTTCTTTTTGTTAACTTTCCCACCTCCCTTCTCCCTCTAGTCACCATGACAATTTGGAACTCGGATAACGTCGATAGCTGGAGCGTCGTCTCGACACCATTAGCATTGCAACAAGAAAGTAGCTCAAGTCCTTCCCAGCTTGATATACTTTTTGCCAAAGTGCGAAATACTTTTCCCCGGCTCACCGTTTTCCCGAATGACATATTTTTCCTCAAAAATAAAAATTCGCGTGGGTCGAAATAAGGACAGCTCCAATCCATATTGCAATCCAAAATGCTATCATCACCAATGCTCGATTTTGGGAAACAAGATGGGTGATGGAAGGTTGTGCGCTTTCACTCCGGCTTTTCTCCTCTAATATTATTAAGATGAGCATCCCGAAAAATAAGATGATTTTCTACCTGGTCAGTAGATTGTACTAATATTTAGTACGAGTAGGCAGCCTAGTCGAAGGAAAAGGAGGCTGGCAAAATGGTAAATCTCGGCGTACCCTGCCTCTCCCTTCCCAGTTCCACTTTTGAGTTTAACTGAATCGCTAGTCGATCGTAAACTATTTATTTTTGCTAAAACACATCAGGCGGCGAAAAGGGCAATTTTTCGTCGCCCTAACTCACCATCATGTCGTCGTCGGCGCCGTCGTCCTCCATGAAGAAGAAATGCATTGTATTCCTGGATGTGATTACCGTAGCCGGCCAGATAGCATTTGCGGTGGGCACCACCGGCTCCACCCTGCACTACTTGGACAACCACTTTAGAAATTCGAGGTGGGTGGCGAATGCAAGAGAGAGCAACTGGATGTTTACCCCAAGCATTATGTGGATTGGGGCCGGGATCGTGGCGGTTATAAATCTGAAAGGGCTCAAGTGCACCTACAACTGGTTTAGAGAATACGACATTGTAAACAAAAATATTAAACAAATCCCAAATTTTGTTTAACAATTGGTTGGTTTATATAATAAGAAGTGGAATTTTTGAATTGTCTGTTTTTAAAGGAAAACCGGAAGGAAGAAATTGAGGCGATTACAAGGAGCTGGATCCGCTGGAACATTGTCTGCATCGGAATGTCCATCCTGTGGTTCTTCTTCTTTGGCCTGGCGCTCATATTCAACAACAAGTGGCCACCCTTGTCCGCACTGGCGATACTGGCAGTTTACCTCACCGGCCGATCCGTGATTGCCGGCATGGTGAATAAATTCTATAATGGGGATGAGCATCCAGCCGGGGAGAGTCAGCCTGCCGCCGTGGTTGTGAGGCATAACGTTCTGGCCGAGGATGTTGAAATGGTAAGAAGAAAATAAAGTGTGTGTAGGCGCGACAATAAAAAAAATGAGTGGGGTGTGAGAGATGTAGCGTATTGTGTGCAGAATGTAACAATATATATTTTTGTCTGATATTTTATACGTGCAGCAAAATCTGGGTGGCGCGGTGAACGAGGAAGCAATAGAAGGAGAGCAGCAACAAGAGGTGGAGCAGAACAATGCGGCGGGATAGAAAAGGAGTATGTATGTATGTATGAACACTGTGGCTGGTGGGGTGAGCTGGAGAGATGAGAGAATGGATTGAGAATGAAACGGAACGCTTACAAAAAAAAAATTACAATACACTGATAATTATAAGATTGATTTTTTAGGATTGTATGTATTGTGTATTGGGATGGTTGTAAAAACAGAAACGCTTGCTGGGAAAAATATAATAAACAAGTTGGATTGAACTATTTGATACAATATCAGAAATATTAGAATGGTAGATTGTAAGTGACAAAGAAGTGTAAATATTTTGTCATTAATCGGATGTGCGAATGCGAATAAGTCAAAGAAATAAAAACTAATTTAACAATCAATGAGAATATTTTGCAA
The DNA here is from genome assembly GCA_004115045.4 of Sinella curviseta. NCBI lineage: Eukaryota > Metazoa > Arthropoda > Collembola > Entomobryomorpha > Entomobryidae > Sinella > Sinella curviseta. The sequence continues at coordinate 19,193,765 of CM023203.3, forward strand.
ATTAAATATTACACTTTGAATTTACATGAAATATGATGTCGCACTTAATCAAAATCATTTTAACACGAATGGTGCATAGCTGCTAAAACATGCCATTTGTTTCGTTCCAGCTGTGGTCACAATTGATCATATTGGTAAAACATTACGCCAATAGGAAATCACATGCCTTGTCTGTCTATTTATAACTTTCATTCAGCACACATGCTCCGATTTGTCAAGGTAATCGAGATCCCCTTGCTCGCCATTGGACTGATTTGTGCGAACGTGGGCGAAGGTAGTGTAAGTAGGTATTACTGCAGCTTCCTCAAGAAAATGTAGGTCTTTGCTGTACACCGACACAAAGAAAGAGGTGTTGGGAGTATAGCTTTGCATAAAGTATCACACACGAAAAATAATGCAATATCTCACTTCTGCCACGACTGTCCCTTAGTCGTGCGAAATATTATAGACATTCAGCCATGCTCCCTTTTAAAGCAAGCTGTTCCCCGATGAAAGGAAACATCTCCCACTTGTTGTCCACCCCAATTGATATTTACTGCTCGGTTAAGATCGACACACCGGTTAAATTTAACCTGCGACGGCAGTTTGCACTGTATCCCATTCTGGACAATGCTCGCAAAGAGCATTTAACGCAATGCCCTGCTGACACGTATGTATTATTTTTTTCAGCAAGGAGACATTATCGGTCCCACTGTTACTGCGACGGTTCCTAGAAATGGGAATCAATAACGACGCCCCATTTTTCACACTGGCTAAAAACTATCGCAATTCTCCCCCAAGATCATTTCTCTTCTGGGCTTTGACGAAACCACAGGATTAGCCAAATTGAGGGCGATAATAACGGAAAGTAGGGCGCAAGCAAGAATAAAAAATGAACAAGAATCGGGTAAAATATTTGGCCCTGTGGGACCTGGTCTCCACATCAGGGCAGATTAGCGTTTTTGGAGGAATTACGGCAATGTCTGTTCTCAGCAGAGACAAGTGGCAGGATAAGGTCACCTCCCCAATTCTCACCTGGGGAACGGTTGCTATGGTTCTCGCGCTACATATCTGTCAACTGCGGACAACTTATCGAGTCTACGGGCTAACGCAAACGGTAAGAATTTTTTCGAAATTTTCGAAATTTTTAGGGCGTCCTGCGACTAAAATTGCATCGAGATATAATTACGATATGTGTTGTGTTTTAATTAATTACAGAGAGCAAGCGCGCGGCAGGTGATCGACACAAAGAGAACTTGGGCGGTGTACAATCTACTTACCTCGATCTGTGCTTTAGTCTGGGCGGGACTATTTGGATACTGGATATTCAAGTACAGCAACTGGACTAAAATCTACACTGGAACATTTGTGGTTTTGAACAATGTAATAAGGATCTACTTGTATATTCGTGTTGATATCATGTTTGGATTATCGCAATACGCCACCGATGATATTATTGAGGACGGACACCCGGTCCTAAATCGGGTACGTACTGCATTCACTAGAAAAACCAACATGGTAGAGATTTTTGTATAAGTTTCAGCCAAGTTATCTGTGCTGTTATCAAAACTATCATAATGCATACATTATTCATAAGGCGTGGCAAGTGGAGTCCTTTGGTCATGTTGTGAGGCATTCTGGTGGACATTGACTGGAAACACGTTCCTAAACACTAACGGTGAATTAAACTTTGTAGATCGTCTATTAAATTGCTAGAAATATACTTCGTTTTAGTTTTGATTAGCACAACTTGCATCGTGATATTCTGACTTGGAATCTAAATAAAATATTCTCTCGAACTGCACGTAAGTGTTGTACATGTTCATGTACATTGGTTGGACTGGAGATATAACTGATGTATCATAAATTGGATTATCATTTTGGATTGTTGTCAACTTTAATGTAAATTGTGCCGTTGATAATCATAAAGTCAAGCTTGTACCTTTTTAAAAATTGCAGTCATCAATATTTTGCTATGATATGTTATATTTATATGTACATATCCTGTCTACACGGTATAGTAATTGTCTGTTCAATATACTCCGAACAATTATGTATAACTAATTGTATATCAACATCACCTTTATCAACATGCATTTCTGAATATTGATGTCATAACGTTGTGTCTAATGAATAAAATAAAAACTATCTTAAATTTTCGTCTTTTATCAAAACTTATTTACCTCTCATCCCAATGGAATACAAAACAGATTGTGATATGAAAAGGGAAACTTTTTTTCTCTCTCAGAGTTGTTAATAAACAGAAAAACATTTTTTGCTCATCATATAAACTTTATTGTCAACTGAACACTTTCTACCTTTTAAAATCGTGTATTTGCTTGCGCAGCATATACTGTTCAAACTCGATAAAATTAGCCGAAAAGTCAACATGATAAAATATCATCGTATCTTAAAAAATCGCATTCAAAATATCATATCACCCATAACCTAATATGGCACGAAAGCGTGAGAATCAAACCAATCCGGGATTTATTATGTCATTCAATATAATGCTTTGTTAAGCAATGTTCGACATGACTACAAAGCCGACTTGGAACTTCTTGGACAACATGTTGAATAGGAAGCTTTAAAGCGTAACAAATGGATGCTAGCTTTAAGCTGGTTTACTATTTTCCTTAAGAGTTGACATCAAAATCTGATTTTTCATGCTTTTGTGTAACATTTGTTCCGGGTTCAGAACTTTATAGAAACATGTCGAATACTTGTTTATATTAAGTATATACTTTTTTATACAAACTTTTATTTATTTTGATATATTTTACGCGACGGATCAAACTTTTTTTTTAACAAATCGTTAAATTCATGTTACTTTCGACACAACTCACTTTGGTGTTTATTAGCGTAAATATAGGTGGATCGTCCAAGTAAGTCAAACATTCATGAAATCCGATTGTCTGTTTACATGTTCTCAAAATATTTAAGAAATTTCGTTTTTGATCGGCACAAAATTTCGATACCGTTTCGAATATTCCGGAGTTAAATCTACAACTACCCAAATGTGAATATTATTTTGCAGCGAACATTTTCCTTGGCTGAGAAAAAAAAGTTTATCCAGTTTATGAAAAGTATCCCAGCTTATTTTTTTGTTCAATGCTGTTGTTATTCCCCAAAGAATGCATGACTCCCTTTCTGCTTTCACCTACTTGAAAAACATTATCGCTCTACATGATTCGGATATGATCGTCTCGTCAGAAAAAAACACCTTCAGAGATTTGCCTACATGATACAAACAGGAGGAAGAGGGAAGCGCAACAGGACGCAAACTTATTTAACTCTTGATACTGTTCCAATGACATATTGCTGTATTTGGCAGTCATAATCATATTAGCCTTGGTGATCCAGTTGCGAATTTGATCATGTAAATCAATAGCTGACTTTCAGCCACGTGTTGGTTTATTATCACCAAGATTCATATACAATCATCAGCAGGACGGTACGCAGGTTACAAGTAAATTCGTTTGGCAAATTTTCATACCAGCAGCAGTGAAATTGATTTTGGTTGCAACTAAAGTTAAGGAGAGCTACTTATAAAATTGTGTCAGGTCGCCTACATGCTATACCTATTCACGTTTGGGCGACTTTTGGTGACTCTGGGCGCGTGGGCCCAATTAGCTTGTTGTCCATTTCTCGCCTGGATGACCCTGTATATTGTGGTGGCGTCTCATGTCGTGCAGTACTGGACGGCTTTCGAAATGTTTCGATTAGTGTTGATGGTATTTAGGATAACAGTTTAAATCTAAATTATTTACAGCCGTTATCAAAATTCGCCATATATACTAACTGCATATTGGTTTACTTTTGCAGGAAGGAAATCCCAGTCAAATAAGCTCCTTGAGACAGACGTGGCTGCGATGCAACGTCCACAGCTACTTTGCGTCCAGTTTTTGGCTGATTGTGTTTGGAGCACCTTTGACTTGTTTGCACGGCACCGAAATGCATACCGTATTTCAGATTGTTACCTTTCTCTGCTTGATTCGAGCTATAGGTCACTTTATTTGCAATAGGGCTGGGGTAGTTCGGGCGTTAATGGAGGAGGAGGACGAATTATAACGCAAGGGATACGGTTGATACAAACACGGTAAATTTAGTTAAATTCGAACCATTTGTTAGTACCCATACTTCAGGTTTCAAAAGAATGAAATTTAATTCTGAATTTAAATTCAAAATTATATTGAGGAATGTTGGGGGGCCATCCGGCCGGGGAGACTTTTCACACTATCAAATGGATTGCTTTAGTGAAACTTGGTGTCCCGAGGATGTGTTGGTGAAATTTAATGTTTATGTCACAAGATACAAGTCGTGTATATATATTTATTTATGTCGCTTATTTAAATGCATTTATTAACAGCCATTCGAGTTTGTTGTAATAGATTAGAAAGTAATTAAATTGTTCTTATGTATACATACATCGCGCGTAATGGTAAGAAAAGTGAGTATGGTATGGAATTAGTTACGGCATGGAAACACCTTGAAATACATTTGCTCAAGTTTACGTCGATTAGCCATAATTCTGCATTCACTTTGCTAACGTGGTTAATTATAACGTTTGTCAAAGTGTACTCAGTCGCAATCAATTCCTTTCCACGATTTCTGTCTATAATATCTTGAAATTACGGCAATCATTTTGATAAAACATAAATATCGATTTGTGCATTTGTGTGTGCTAATTTGTATGAAATCTGGTTTATATTTTATGTATTATGGTTGTATATTCTCAAATTCGCCTATAGTATCGATAGTGTCGAACAACTTCATAATTTTGATTATATTATATATATATATAAACATCAACAAAAGTGTATTTGCAATGCTACGTGATTAGTCGCACATTGAGTCAAGATAAATTGTCAGTATATTAAAATAACTAAATTATTATTGAAATGTAATATACAATCAACCCGTTATTATCATATTTGCTAATTAAGCGCTAACTGGACCCTTTTATGGACCCTGACCCTGGCGTATCCATGTAAATTGTTATGTATTAGCGTTTAGATATGCCAATTACTTGAATACATTTCCAGTTTCAATTTGCAGGGTGAATTCAATCGCAATTTGGAGTTGTGTGTTAAATGCATTTCTGCAATTGTATATAAAGCATAATATTGGTATTTTGCAATTTTGAGATTAATGAAACTTATTCATCTAGTGAAATTGACAATTTACAGAATTCTGTGATTTACATATATCATACAGCGCTTTAATAAAATATACTGCTGATATTTTAAAATAAAACATTCTTTAGCAGTTTGTCATAATTTTGATATTTATCTCAAAAATTCATGCTCCAGCAGAACCACAGCCCGCAACCAAATATACTTCATGTATGATGAAATATATATTTACGACTTCACTCGGCCGTAATCGTCGACTGGGGAATACTATACTTACAACATTATTAGCCGTCGGGCGTGTAAATGAGAGTATGTACGCCATCCGTGGTTTCCATCTCAACACCCTTCTATACGGTCATCAATACACTTAAAAAACATTTACCACACTACTGGAATATCTCAAGAAATTTGCGAGCATTTGACGTAAGTATTAGAAACTGGAAATTCTTTTTAATGTAAAGTACTGTTATAAAATCACTTATATAAACGATAGTCCACACTTGAATTTTGATTAGCACTAACAAGCCATTATTATATTTTCTTTAAGGATGGAGCCCATATTCAATACACCGATTACTAATTCCCACGCCTTCTGCGTTGGGTTAGTTGCAGGAGCATTTTTAATAGTTGTCGCTAAATGGGCTGGCATATTGTGGTCGGCTCTCCTACTCTGGATGATGCTCACCATGGTTTTGGCGATTCATCTGTGGCAATTTATTGTCACTGTCAACAAGTTGGAGCGGGCAAAATCGGTAAGGCTGTTAGTACTTTACATTTAGCGATACAATTAGAATAAAATGACTTGCATCTTCAGAGCATTTAATACAAAGTACATATTTTCTGTAGCGTGCTGACCCTAATGTCGTCGCAGAACTGGGACGAGAATGGACACGGAATACACGGAACAAGTCGATTATCTTCAACTCGGCATTCTGGATTGCAGTTCTTCGTTTTCCTGTGATCATATCGTGTGTTTCCTTGGTTCTTCAAATCAGTCTCCTGGTATTTCTGATATCCACTCATATGGCTGCTCGAGATTAAGAGACAGCGAGTATAGTAGGGAAATGCTTTGGAGTTGACTGGTTTGCAAAAAACGGCCAATTTGGAACCAATGACATACATGACCATAACTGTATGATACTTTTCTTGCACTATCGTATGCCAGGTAGCTGTCAAAATTGCGCAATTGAGTGGGAATTTCAGAAATCGCGTAGAAATTTTCAATTTAATAAAATTGTGGGGTAGATTGGTATGTGTATATACATTTTTGTATTCATGGACATGTCAACTGATCAATGTAACAGAATTAATTATTGTGACATTTGAAAAGTGTGCACACCTGTGGTGAAAAGCATTTGATATATTATAAACTGTTATTTGAGTTCCGGCAGATAAGAATGCGCTTTTAGAATAGCGTCTAATTGACCCCTTTGCAGTGCAGGTGTGGTATGGACAATGTTAAGGTAATGTTGCTTAGTACTATTGTTAGGGTCGAATCTTTTTATAATATCCGTACTGTCGACCAGCAATAGTAAAACATTTCCCTCATGTTTATACGTTTTAGAGTTAATGGTCAAATCTTATACATGTATATGTATATACATATGTGCAACATCCATTAAATTATTGTACCAAGCACGATGCATGGCTGGAAAAGTTAATAGTAACAATAAATAAATATGTATGTTAATGAGTGCTCTCATGTTTAACATTTGAATAAAAATATATCCTATAAGAGGATAGAAATGTTACTAGCAAGCACACTTCTATTACGGAGAAGTTGGTCTAGCGCTTTTCGAGATATGTAGTGGTAACGAGTTTTGTATAATAATAGAGTATATGTACCAATAGTATTGGACTTCGAAAGGTAATGTTTAAGTTTATCTTAAAGTTAGTTGTTGTTTACGTTGACTAATCATGCGTATAAATAATCACTCACATTATTAGTGTTTCGGTTTATTAAGTAATGTTCTAGGACATATATTTAAGAAATATTATGTCTAAATCAATCCAATAATCAATCTGTTGTATATAGCTTATTGCCTTTTGAAGTAACAAAATAAATAAATAAATTAAATGTTGTCAATCACATCAACTAACTGAATATGATCATATTCAAGATACGTACATAGAAGACTTTTCACCAATTCGAATTGACGTTATACAATCAAACATATACAAATGAACCCAAAATTCCATTGAATGAGCTATAATATAATTTAACACTTGCCGAGACGAAAATATTATGCATACGTTTACCGTGCTACACCGACGCTCATTTGAGTGCCACATATCCCCAACAGAGCTAGCTTCTCACGACGCGACGATCTACACTTTGCATTTGCTATAGCACCAGCAACCCCTTTCTTCTTTCACAGTACGTGCGTTCTTTTTATATGCTTTTCTTACTCTTTGTTGTGTTGTGATTATTTCTCCAATTGTCCCATCCAGGATGCAGTTTCATATTTACATTATGGGATATCTTAAGTTCTTCTCCATATTCACATGGAAATAAGTCACAATGGTTCCATCTTTTTTAAACGACTACGATAATTTCGTAATTTAATAATATATTATTTGACAAGTCGATTATTATTATTAGTATCATACGTACAATCTTGACATTACGATCGGCAACTTGCCTTAACATATAATATGTATATCTAATTTGTAAGCATTTATTCCCATCAAAGTCACCGTTTGGAAATCTCGCCGGCTTGGAAATTTTTGGAGATTTTAGAAATACCTGTATACCTGTATGTACGTGTCTGCCACAAAAGGGAACAGCGGTAGGGGCAATATGAGCGCAGTATGGAAGATAAACTGTGCACCTCAAATGCCGTTATTATGATTCGTCCAATATTTCCCTAAAGCCGTGTGGAGTCTTCTTCAAAGACGTTGGAGTAATGCATAACAGCTACAATATACATCTTCATATTATGAAGCTAGTTATTAATATCATTATATGGTTGCTTGTGAATATAGTAACTCTCTCTTATTGCCATACAGCATTCACCACAATAGCAAACGCACCTAACCCTTTTCCTCAAACAAGTGGTGCATTTATGTTTATTGATGTGATCATGTCGTCGTCATTGTCAACGATGCTCAACATTAATCAATATCCACTCCTCACCTAGTCCAGTCTATTTTCTCCAGCCATTGCAAAACTATATTTCAACTTGCGACATCTTTTCCGAATTTTAAGGATAAACTGATGCAAGCCGAGGTTTATCTGTGCATGTTCCATTATAATCATAAGTAAATTCTGGTAAACTATTAGAATGGCATTTTGGGTAATTTTCGTTGGAATCTTGTTCTCCCCGTGGATAAAATGGATGATAGTCTCAACCGTATTTGCCATTCGTGTCAAGCAACTCCGTGACCTCATTTCAGTTTATGGACGAATCAACATGGTGAGTTAAGTACTAAACATGTTGGGTATTAAAAAGAAGTTGCCTGCGTTTCACAAAACCATATCATTGAATGGATCCGTTCTAGACAGAAAGGCCGGAGCGCATTGCCGTGATTGGAAGGAAATGGTTCCGTCGTCAGTTTTGCGGCCCCTTCGCTTCAATCTTTTGGTTCACAGTTGTATCCGTTCCCTTATTCTATAAAAGTGGTCGTGGCATGTGGTTTGCACTTTCTTGCTGGATACAAAATACTGTGATCATGGTTGAACTTGAATTCCTAGTCCGAATGATTATTGGTATGGTGGAATATAGGTTCGTTCGAGAAACGGGTCGCCACGTTTTAACCATGGTTTGTACTTATAAATTTTCAAATTATTTTCAACATTTTCAATACGTACATCAACTATGTTCTAAATTCGCAGTTCTTATATTTTTGTAGCCATAAATGGGAAATCCTATTTGACTGGTGTTAACGACGGAGAACTAAAAACGCGTACATACACAATTTGAACAAAATATCTTCAATGTAAACAATTATGTAGCGTATTGCTTTCTTCGCATAAAGAAATATTGCATGTCTCAAAGTTTTATTCCTGTCCGCTAATAAGTAGTTCTCAATCTTGAAGGGTTTCCCGGAAAACACAGATTTTTCATTAAGTTCGTGTTACCTCTTATTACATACATCAGAGAGATTGGTTCTTGGATTTCCTTTGCTACGCCGACTAGATATTGGATCCAACGAATATTAACAGGACTGCGATGAGCGTCTTCATCCGAAATCCTAGAAATTCACAAGTTGTTTGGTGAGCGTCCGAGCAAAGCAACGGTCTTGGTGTTTTTAACTTTAACACATTTTATGTCCGAATTGTAGCACTCTTTAGTCAAATCTGGCGCGAGAGGTTACATATGGCTTTGTGGTACAAAGGAAAGTTACTTTTAAAAGTTTCCAAATGATAACCACGCTACAATAAATTCAATAGATTCATTTAATCAGAAATTGCATCGTTTTCTTATAGCAATTTGAACACGTCGTACATAGTTGTCTGTTCCGTAAGGATTTAAATGTCTTTAGCAACGCTCACAATGTCGGAATTATTGGAAAAATTATTCGGACTCAACACTTTGCCCGTGTCCAGCAACCAGTTTGTGGTTGCCATCGTTATCATTGTGCTTAGCACGCTTTTCCTTTGCCGGCGAATTGGCCGATTTCCGTGCGCAATTTTAATATGGCTTCTGCTCTCCATGTTGGCGCTTTCCAACATACGTCGTCTGGGCGCGGTATTCCGAGCGTATCAAGAAGAGATGTCGGTAAGGTCATGAATATTTATTTCATTTAATTCATTATTTAATTAATATTACTCAAACTTATTTTTTGTCCTTTTATTTTGTGTTTGGACTACAGCGAGCACCGCCGCATCAAGTTCCCGACTTGCACAGGAAATGGGCAAAAAGACAGATTCCTATCTCCATTACAGCCCCCTTTTGGGTTCTACTGTTTTGCATCCCTCTGCTCGTTGCTGGAGACTGGCCCTATCGGAAGATTATTCTCTTCTTTCTGGCCAGTGTCTCGACCAGATATGTGCTCCTTTACTTGATTGATGAAATAGTAGATATTGGCCAGATTGAATGGTAGTTGGCACGAATGGAGAGTAGAATTGGTATCACTAATTTCTAGTAATAGATCCACAACCAATACGTAATTGATCGTTATCTTATATGGAAAAATTCAAATAACATTTTGCAATGTGATATATTACGGGAGAGCCAAACAAACCTACCTACGACTTATGCCTACCTGTTAGAAATTATAGCTCACTCAAGAACTAATTTAAAAATTTAATGTGAAGTTTACAGTAAAACGTGTATACCTAATCCCATAATTTAATAAAGACTACTATTATTGCATTTAAAGCTTGTCGTCAGTTCTGCATTCAAGATCAGACAAATTATCAATTCATCTGAATGATAGATCTAAATATATATTGAATTGTTTTCAAACACATTACAAAAATGTTTAGAAATGAAGATATTTAATTTTTATAAGGCAGAGCGGAATACGTATGTGTACGAGGAAATGAAAATTCAGTTATTCATGCGCATACAATTTTATTTCAAAAAAGGAAAAGCAACAATCGATTAAAATATTCTTGAATTTGAAACGGTGGCTAACGCTTGTACATACTTATCTGCCGTCCATATAAATACAACAAGGTCATACATCCATCCATATTAATGTCATAACAATTTTGCATAAAGGAGCATGAATCAAGTTGATCCTGGACTAATAGAAAGCCGGAAGTGTGTGCATTGTGCCATCTTAATATGATCATATCTTAAGTTATTTAATTCAAACTATCTTTCAGGGTCTGGATCTGAAGAAATGCCACTTGCCGCGCATTCAAACCATGGACAAAAGGGCGGAAATCAAATTGGGTTCCGTGTTCACTGCGACGTGAATGTTAACAAGTGTACAAAATATGTGTGTATGACGGGAAAACTGATTACATTAATACAATGTCATGCTATAGCAAGTTCGCGAGGTTTCTGGCTACACAATGGTTCCGGCACATGTTCAACTTCCATGATATTCGCTGCTGCTGATCGACAGCTGTCGTAGTAGTAACTAGTTGTCTACCTAAAACAAATAGGTACAATAATGAGATGGGGACTAATTGACACCATTCCGTTCAGTTCATTCTAATGCATGTACTCTGACTGAAAATTTATTAAAGGAGAGGTTACGGAAAAATTCAACATCATTTGTCAGCAACAAAACACTTCCATGTTAAATGACACGTTGTATATACAACGTAATAGTGTTACGACCATAGTCTTAACGCCACAAATTCATATACAATTTACGCATTGAACCAAAGTCCCCTTGGAGTGCTGTCCATCAATTAAATTCCAGTCGGCTCATTACGAATATGATACCTTGCACGCATGTTGCTCCATAATTCAATAAAGGTGGATTCTGCACGACAATTTTAAATGCATCGAAATTCAATCCTGAGAGCACATGCATACGTATACACCTAAAGATTTTATCCGTGTACACTTACAAACATATATCTTTTCCGGTTTACTGTTATCATAAGACTGTATTTTAAATTAACTGAAGTAAATGACTGGTGACATCGGAAAGAAGCGTGTCAAGTCGTGAGAAAACATTTTAATATTTAACATTGGTTGCAAATATCTGTATCACCTGCGCTCTGTACCTCTCATAATATATGCGCACAATTTAGTTGCACACGCAGGCATTGTGGCGAAAACAGAGAAATGTCAATATTTCGCATCACATTTTGTCACAAAAATCATTTTGTGCAAACATAAACTATTCTTAGAATACATAGCAAACTGTACAATGAGACTAGGGGAAAGGACGCCACCCTACCCAGTTAGTCTAGGGGAAAAACTTTTACATATATGCTTACAAGAAAAAAGAGCATTCGGTCGAGCTCGCTTGAGCAATGCCATCCACCAGCCAGGGCACAAAACAGCCTAGGATTGTCTATTCCCCAACACTTTCTTCCGACTGAAAGCGCTCCGCTTTCACTGAGCCAATGGGATGCTTACAAATTCCGATGCTATTTTTTGCAAAAAAAAAAAGAACGCCTCCCTTTTCACCCCATACATCCTTTCGCGAACGGAAGCTCAAATGAAACACGGGGATAAAAATAATTGCCAGGAATCTGGATACCATAGAGGACTCGTCTAGGCAAATATATGGTTTGCATCGTTACATATATCCATTATGCAGTATTGACAAAAATTCAGTTTGAAAAATAAGAAACCTATTAAGCAAACAAATTCCATTCCAAGCCATTAAAATCTTGGAAGGGAAATAAATCCCACTTGAAATCATACTCACGAGTACTATCAGTGTCGTATAAATGATGAGATGCCTCCCAACTATTCTCAACTATAACTGTCAACATCAAATGCACAAACTGAAAAATCCGACTTAGTTCATGATTTTATGCTATACATCATTATAGTTAAGTATCGTAAAGCCCCAAGTTATGCATATGCTTTCATGGTATATCGACTGTAGCATTTACGAACGCACTATTTGACCATGATGGGATAGTAGTGCATCGACTGTCGCTAACGTAAACTTTCACCAAAGTTGACTAACGCGTCTCTTAATAAAATATACTTTCGGTAGAAAACTATAACTACGTAGCTTGTTATATTATGCGTACGCATATGGACATGATATGCGAATACTTTGCAGAAAATGTTTCGCAAACATTCGGCTAGTTAAGTGCATTTTAGCACAAGATTCAAACATAGCGTTATTTTCCAGATGGGATGTTTTGGCTAATAGTCAGGAAAGGAAATAAGGGTTTGTCGCTTAACTTCAATACCGAACCTTGGTTCATGTCTGCCGTTTAAACACAATCACATTTCGCACTGATTGCTAACACGACTGAAATATTGGAAACGGTCAAAATGGCGGCTGCATCCCCCAATATGGAAATCATATGTCAGGGTTGGCTTTTGAAGGCCACACCAGGCAAATTCTGTTGCATACCTGTAAGTATACCACCACTCACGCGGTACTTCACAAACCCTTCAAAAAATTCTCTAACCTCCCGTTGTGTGCTTTCTATCTAGACAAAGTGGAATCTGCGCTGGTTCATTTTGAAAACCAAATTATTTCCCGAGCAGATGATTCTAGAGTACCACAATGACTGGGCAACCAAAAGGACCGCGAAGACGATTAATCTCAAAGAATGCAAGGAGGTACTTGGTTTGCTATTGTCGACCGTAAAAATGATGTTGAGATTTTGCATACAAGGCGGTGTTCCAAACTTTTGTTATTATTTGATAGATTCGTGTGCCGCTTTTCAATTTGGACGACAGTGATCGGTTTCCGTTCGTCCTGAAAACCTCCAGTAAAACGTACAACTTGGCCGCGTACAACAAAACAAATCGGACCAAATGGGTCAGAACGCTGTGTCAGACATGTGGATTTGTTATCATTGACAGCAGCTGGGATGAGACGAGTATGATGTATCGTTACTGCTGATTACTTAATTGGCATTTCATTAGTCTAGTTATATAACATTTTATCTATTCCAGTTCATGCAAAGCCAAAGATCAAACCAGACAATAAGCGGAAACCAATAATTGGTAGTCTCGCTTCCACTCGAAAGAGAAGCATTTCGGATCCAGGTATCCTACACACAGACTTCACCACCGGCGATAAAGTGTCGGATTTCCAATTCGATGGTCGTGGCAAAGATGAACGTGTGAAAGAAGATGCCATTGGGATACTAGGTCCTTCCAAGCGACGACGTCCTAGGTCATCTAACGAAGGGGAAGGTCGCAATGTAACTACATCCAGACAATTTTCACCAAGGCCATATAGGCGACGGCACGGTAGCCAGACGATTTCCACGAAAGTGGTGGTTCATGATGAACCTGGCGGACTTCAGACTATAGACTCGTGCGACAAGCCGGATGAGACTCCAAAGATCAAGGAAGGTGGAGGGAAAGCAGATTCTGTATATCCTGCTGATGTCACCGCGGATGATCGTGGTCATCAAGAAATTGTAGACGAAATTGAAAGGCAGTTGTTGGAAATTGAAATCGCCTGCGCCTTGGAGGAGCACCAGCAGAAATTGGGAGCGACTGGTTTACTAGGTAGCAATGGGGTTGAGAAAGATAATGAGCCGGAGAATGAAATATTTGTTTAAAATTTTAATGGAGCGAGTCTCGGTCTATGCAATGGTACCGTATTGAACTGGAGATAAAAGCTTCTGTTACATTACATGGCTGGATGCATGGGAATTGAAAATAATTGCAATTGTTTAGAGTATGAGTTAGACTATATGACATTATTGTCGTGGTAAAATACATGAGGCAATGGCGAATAAATGTATGGCATATTTATAGTTTCGTCAAAACAGTAACCTATAGTATTAAATTAAAATATATTTATTCCCGAAAATGAAGGGTGTTGAAACGCACAATTAAGTACATTATATAATCTAGTTGACATGATGCTAAGAGTGCTGAAAGGGACGGAGATGGCGACGTAAGAAAACAAATGGCATCCTGCAAACTCAAATACCTCACACTATATATGTACTAAACTTTGAACACACTTGTATATTTTTTGGAACCTTTTATTAATTTCAAACAACATTTGCTACGATTGGGATTTTGCCGTCAAGGTATGCGGCGTTATCGTTAAACAAGTCAACCAAAATTGTTGAGGTTGTATCGTAGTGTCGTAAATCTGTAACCGATTACAATTATTGATATCATTCTATTGTCCCAATGAAAAATGTAATAAATCAATCATAATTTAGCATAATGCAAAGTTGATGATCATCGGATTATATGAACTCAAAGTAATGCATCATATCATCAAGTTCATTTTGCAGTTCAGCATAGTAGAAACTGGACAAGAGAAAGCATCCCTCCTTTACACTTGATCATAACTGCCTGCATTTCTTGACACAGTTCTAATGCTAGTTCAGGCTATGACTATTGCCATATTTCCGCTTCCGCGAATAGCGCGTAAGGCTTTAATACAGTTAACATTCAGTTCCCTGTGCATGTCCATCTCACCGGGCTCCAAGGTTATTCCTGAAGATCCGATTTTGAGCGTAACATAACCGTAAAGTCACAATTGATCCGCTCGATCGTAGTAAATCATTTCGTCTTAAAATGATGCAAATTAATTCCGTTTCCATTAAACGTATGTGTGAACTCCTATGTGTCTCACAATGCCCAAATTTGGCCCAGAATAACTTTGTCATTTACTTACAAGGGTACGTAATTTCATTATATGTTGTATACTTCCCGACGACACACACTTGTCGATCGGCAATGATGACGCTAACGATACCATTGTAACATTTGAGCAGAATCCATCCCAATATAATGTCTGCCGCTGCGTGTTATGGAACTTTCTCTACCAACCCTATTTATATATTAAGTAAATGCTCTGCTGTTCACATGATGGAGGCTCGCATAGTAAATATATACCAGCATCGTAATCATATGTATGTATAATAAATATGCCAAAGTAGTGCAAAATCTAGACGCAGTTTGTGTAGGATTTTGTAACTACGTCAATTAGACAATTGTTTCAGAAACCTGTTTTATCAGTTGATAATATTAAAAACTAAATTTTTGGGGTATTACGAGGTAGTCATTCCGCCTCTGCAAGGACATTTAAATTGATCATCTACATCAAGGGGAGTAAGGCAATTTTGCAAATCCTGTGGAAATGTCAACTTTTACTGAGGATCATTTGCATCAAGGCTGGTTGTGGAAACTGTCCCGAAACAAACTAATATGTGGTCATTACGTACGCAACAAACCAGCAACATTTCACATAATTTATAGTTTTCAATAATTAATGTTGAAACCAAACGTGTGTTGATATTTACTATTCGGATAGCGGTGGCTTCGACGCTGGTTCATTTTGAAGAGCAAGTCCGGCATGAACAAGTTTGTTCTGGAGTACTACCACCACGAATCAACACGTGGCTCCGAGACGATTATAAATCTTGAGGAATGTGACCAGGTTAATTGACGGGTAAAATTGTCGACAGCGAAGATGAATAAAATGAAAACTAATTGTAAGTTCTCTTTCCATGCTCCCAGATAATTGTCCCGGTTACAGTTCAGAACCGGAGAAGTCGCTATGCTTTCTACGTGTCAACAGCCAGCCGAATATACAAGCTTGCGGGAAATAATGAGGGGGAGCGTAACAAGTGGGTGGAAATGCTGGTCCGAGCTCGCGGTCACCAGAAAATCCAGGATGGTTTAGGCGGTACCGGTAAGACACATGATTAACTATTTGTTACCAGTTGCGTGTCGGGTAGAATAAAAGCACTGGGATTTGCAATGCGAGCAAATATATTTAAATTCCAGTTTACGCCAGACCGAGCAATGACGCAATTAGGACATTTGCTGGTTTTCTATCAAAACCGAACGGCGACGATAATGAGGACGACGCAGAGTTACGAAGAAGTGCTTCGGATCCCTGCATTTCCTTGACTCGATGCACTACTGGAATGCAGATTTCAAATTTGCAGCCGACACTTCCAAAGAGTGTTATGAAAAAGGGGAATATTGCGATGCCGATTTCGTCACTGCTTGAAAAGAGCTTTGCACAGAAAGCCGTTGCTATTGGGTTGGCTTGCCCCAAAAAGTCGGCGGAAATGGCGGGCCCTACAACAACAGTACATTACGGCACAACAGTAGAGGACCTCCGAAAACTCAGAGAGGGAAAAATGATTGGAAAGTATGTGGAAGTTGAGATTGTGGGACAGAAGGAGTCTATTGAGCGACCGAAAACGCTGACAATACTGGGTGCTCACCAAGCCGCTCTGGGAATACGTAAGGACACTGTAGTGTATACCGAAATAGATCATGTCAGAACTAGAGCGTTGCAGCAGATGAGGGCGGATAGGGAGAAGCAGTTTCAGGAGCTGCGGCGACGATATTTGCCTGACAAGGATTAGTTGGATTAAAGATGGAATCAAAATTTAATGACATATGTTGCATAAATATGAGTGTATATTTCTTTAGTACTTGCGATAAGTTACATGATTATTGGAGTGACCTGCATATTCATATGACTGATGGAAACATAAGGATGGATAATGAATAGAACCGGTAATGAATAGAATTTAGTAGTTATGTTTCGAAAATAAATTTTATCAATTGTAGGAACATATTAAACTCTTAAATGTTTTGGTGAACATATTGCACGTTTAATCGTTATAATTGTTATGAATGAGTGACCTGTATGCAACAAGAATACCTGTAAGATTCCCTAATCAATAGCTTTAAGAAGAAGAACAGCAATTTGTTACCCACTTTTGGGCTAAGCCGTTTCTCCGAGGCTCAGCCCTAACCAAGGACCAGACCATTTTTACTAAGTACATTGAAGGTTCCTCTTTCACCTAGAGGTACCCCCATCATTGGTTAGGGCTGAGCCTCTGAGAAAACTGACGCCAAACATGGTCACTTCCAAGCACAGGATAACCATTGGCATATCAAAGGCTGAAACGATGTGTAAAAGTAACGAAGGGGTCCAGCCTGTATTTTTAACGCAAAATATAATCGACGACGAAATTAAACAATTTTTGCACCATTCGTAGTCCCAATTAACTCATCATTTTTGGTACCCTTCTTATGACCCTAACCCCTACCCTTTTGGCGCCAGGGTCAAAATAAGTTTGTTACACTTTTGACCACGTATCTCCGCCGTTTCTTATCCAAAATTATTTGTCGTGGTGTCAATCGAAAGCCAAGAAACTACTTCAGAAGCTACATTTTTCTTTAGTGAACTATCATATTTTCTTCAACAGTTATGGACAGTTAAATATAATAAAAACCCTCGTTTTCTTGTCTAACAAGGACAAATAGTATGTAAAACTTGAATATTTTAAAGCGCGCAATGTCTGCGCAAAGGATTGCAACAGTGCGTTTCTATGGCAACCAATTTTGAATTATAGATACCTTAAATAGATAGAAATTTAAAGGAAACAGTTGCCTTGGAAAACAAGTACGCATTGTTTGTGAAAAGTAGATTGGTGCACGTGACATTTTACATTATGCATTATTTTTCAATACATGTGAGGATTTAAATGTAATTGAATTCCTATTTTTGTTGATATATAAATATTAAAAATAGATACCATGAACTTTTATTACTGACATGCCTTTCAATATTTCATCCGCAGTGTGGTGTATTAGAATAAGATTCTAATATTGTGAAATTATGTAAAAGTGTCTAATGAGCCTTGATCACTCATGTAGACACCAATTACTTATATGTCGCCTGTGCCGGCAACTCCCCAATAAAGATTAGTATGGAGTACCGACACAGCCCAAGATCACTTCACTTGAGTCCTAGACTTGATCTGTAGCACACCGTTCTCTCCAGAATAAATACCTACATTTAATTGGCAAAGAACTCATGCTACCTTGTAGTAAAGCGTGCACATAATTTACCACTCGCGCACCTAGCATCATATACCACATTCTGGCGACGAGTGTAAGCCCAGAATTTTACAAGTTTTCTTCGAGTGTTTTCCCGTCTCAAGTCAGTTTCTACACACACTACGTTTACAGTGTGTTGTCTCGTGTTACCCCAACTAGTACAGCGGCATAGTAGAAGCGTCTTCTCACATGCCAGCCAAAGCAGAGCCCAAAGCCAAAGTCAAACAAGAAGACACATCCAGTTCATCCAGCACGAGTGCAAGTTCTACAACTTCACCCCCACCTCCAACAATAATTACAGTTATGTCTACCATAGGCATTTTGAAGCCCTATGAGACAAGTGAGGATTTTTCTGTGTGGGTAGAGACTTTTCAAGCGTTCCTGTCAGCCAACGGATTGTCCAAGCCTGCGGATGATGCCGAAAAATCCAAAGTTAGGGGAATTTTTATCTCCTCCCTCGGCATCCCCACCTACACACTGTTGAAGAGCCTCATCTCTCCAACTGACCCCACAGCCAAATCCCTGGATGAACTCGTGAAAGAGTTAAAGGATCACCTACAGCCTGCCCCCAAGGCCATAGCGGAGCGCTTCCGTTTTATGAGGAGGATGCAGCAGCCAGGCGAGTCCGTGTCCAAGTTCCTGGCCGAGTTACGTCAGCTCGCCACCCACTGCCAGTTCAAGACGGATCTGGAGATGCGTCTTAGGGACCAGTTTATTTTGGGCCTCCGCAGTGAACAGGCACAGAAATCCCTGTTCACTAAGAAGGACGACATTGCTCTGAAGGATGTCGTAGGCGTTGCCATCGCTCAAGAGTCAGCCGATAGCAACACAGCTTTAGTAAGGGGTCAACAGCAGCAGTCTACAGAAGCGTCAGATGTCCATAAGGCCACCAAGGCCCAGTCTAGGAAAGGAGGGAAAGCCAACAACACTCAACAGCAGCAAAGTAATGAGAAGCAGCGGGGTGGAAAACAGTTCCAGAAAAGCAATCAACAACAAAAGCATTGCCCAAATTGCGGCTCCACTCAGCACCTGACTGCTCGAGATTGCCCGTTCAAACATATCGAGTGCCACAAGTGTCATAAAAGTGGTCACT
Source organism: Sinella curviseta (assembly GCA_004115045.4). Classification (NCBI taxonomy): domain Eukaryota; kingdom Metazoa; phylum Arthropoda; class Collembola; order Entomobryomorpha; family Entomobryidae; genus Sinella; species Sinella curviseta. Next base: position 19,213,366 of record CM023203.3, read on the forward strand.
TCGCGAAAATGTGTCGTTCCTCCAAAACTCACAGCTCTCATCACGTCCAACTCGACTCCGTCAGTGACAACCGTCACGTCCGTTCCAACATCTTTAAAGTGAATCAAGATGCCCCAATCATGTTCAGTGTCAAGATTGGAGATCATGATCATCAGATGGAAGCTGATAGCGGTGCTCAGACAGCAGTACTATCTAAGGAGTTTTGGAAGAAAATCCTCAAGTCGCCACCCCTGCTCCCCTCATCATACCGGTTTCGTACATACACGAACGAGATATTCCATGCCATTGGTGAGTACAAGACGCAGATTCAGTACAACAACCAAGTCAAATGGCACTCGTTTCCAGTTTGTGATGGCCCATCGTTGTTTGGCCGCGACCTGCTCCGGCTTTTTAAAATTGACTGGGACGATTTTGAGCGACAGTGCCATGTTGTTTCAGCCAACAAACCATCACAACAAACATTAAATTCATTGCTCAATGAATTTAGCGACGTGTTCCAGTCACCATCAGCATCAGATAGAATCCTCCAGTTCAAGGCCAGGATTCACCTCCAGGAAGGAGCAACGCCCAAGTTCCTGAAGGCTCGCCCTCTTCCCTATGCAGTACGCGAAAAGGTCGACCAGGAATTGGAGCTGATGGAAAAGCAAGGTGTCATCGAGAGGATCGAGACCTCTGACTGGGCGTCACCATTGGTCGTCGTACCAAAAGCCAACGGTCGTGTTCGCATAACTGGCGATTTTAAATCAACCGTCAATAGCCAGTTATGTGTCACCCAATACCCCATCGCTCTCCCAGAAGACATCTTTGCCTGCGTGAGTGGTGGACAGAAGTTCAGTGTTCAAAGCTCGATGGGTCGAACGCTTATCACCAAATCGAAGTGGAGGAGTCCTGCAAGCAGTTTCTGGTGATAAACACCCACCGAGGGCTTTATCGTTACAATGTCCTTCCTCAGGGCATTGCATCATCCCCTGCCATATTCCAGGAATTCATGGACAGGATGTTAGCCGGGATACCACGTACTGGCTCGTACATTGATGACGGACTGACCACTGGAACAACAGATGAGGAGCACCTCCACAACTTACGTAGGATCTTCGAGCAGTTCCGTAAGTACAACTATAAATTGAGCAAGGAAAAGTGTCAATTTATGAAGTCATCTGTAGAGTTCCTTGGTCACGTCATCTCTCAAAACGGTATCGAGACGTCAAACCGAAAAGTGGAAGACATCGTCAAGATTCCAGTGCCCAAAACAGTTTCTGAGCTACGCTCATTTTTGGGATTCATCAACTTTTACGGAAAGTTTATCCCAAAGTTGTCAGATCTTTGTGCCCCACTCTACAAATTAACAGAAGAAAAAGAAGACTGGAAGTGGACAAAACAGCATAAGGAAGCATTCACAGAAGCAAAGCGTCGTCTTTCGTCATCTCCTGTACTCGCCCACTTCGATCCCAGTCTACCTATTGGCTTGTCGTGTGATGCAAGTTCCAGAGCAATTGGAATTGTCCTTTTCCACAAGTTCCAAGATGGTTCGGAACGCCCAATTGCGTACGCCTCCAAGCTCCTCTCTCCGACTGAGCAGCGCTACAGCCAGATCGAGAAGGAAGCCTACTCCATAATCATCGGCATCAGGAAGTTCTACAAGTACCTGTGTTGCCGCAAGTTCATCCTCATCACAGATCATCAGCCACTTTTGAAAATTTTTGGTCCGAAAACCCAGTTGCCGTCGTTCGCAGCGTCCCGCCTCCACCACTGGAGCGTGTACCTCAGTCAGTTCCAGTACCGCCGAACTGACCTGCACGGCAACGCAGATGCGTTGAGTCGCCTTCCCTGCAAGGACTCAATACCAGCTGACTCCACCACAGAGTCACTCGTACGACAAGTTGTTACTGAACAACTTACAGTAATGCCAGTAACTGCAGCAGCAATCCGGAAAGCAACCGCTCGAGATCCAGTCCTCTCCAAAGTGGTCCAGTTCGTCGTTTCTGGTTGGCCAGCGCAGCTGAAAACCGAAGACAAGAACCTGCAGAATTTTTTCTCCAGACGAGAAGAATTCTCCATAGTACAGGATGTGTTATTGTGGGGCGTTCGTGTGGTGATTCCAGACTCCCTCCGTGATCGGATTCTCCAGCAGCTCCACGACTCTCATCTCGGCATCGTGAAGATGAAGTCACTCGCACGTCAATTTGTCTGGTGGCCCAGAGTTGACGACGACATTGAGGCGACAGCAAAATCCTGTGTCCAGTGTCAGCAGCAGCATCCTGACCCAGCCAGCGCACCGCTTCATCCGTGGCAGTTTCCACAACGCCCCTGGCAGAGACTCCACATGGACCTGGCTGGTCCTCTCCACAACAAAATGTGGCTCATCATTGTTGATGCCCACTCAAAATGGCCAGAAGTTTACGCCATGGGCACGGACACCACCTCCGCTGCAGTCCTCCTAAAGTTGACGGATGTCATCTCACGTTTTGGCATCCCGGAGCAAATTGTCACAGACAATGGACGACAATTTGCCTCCTCCGAGTTCGCCACCTACTGCAAACAAAACGGCATCAAGCACATCCCCGTCTCCGCCTACCATCCACGGTCCAACGGCGAGGCAGAGCGATTCGTGCAGACCTTCAAGATAGCCATAAAGAAGAAATCAACAATGAGCGTCGACCTCCAGCTATCCAGGTTCCTGTTTTCCTACCGTGTCACGCCTCATTCTACAACAGCAAGTTCCCCAGCAGAATTGCTACAAGGGAGGAAGCTCCGCACAGCCCTTGACTTGGTCCGTCCCAGCGTCCAGACGTCAGTCGACCAAGCTCAAGCAAGTTTCGCGAGCTTTCTCCAGGACAAGATGTGTGGGTGAAGACCCACTCCAAAAATGAAGAAAAATGGTCCTTTGGTGTCGTCGTCAAGTCATTAGGTCCAGTTACCTATTTGGTCAAAGTTGGAGGAAAGGAAATGCGCCGCCACGTCGACCAAATCCGTGCAGCAGCATCGCGACAACAGCAGTCTCAAGAAGAAGAAATCTCAAGCTGCCCCATTCCAAGCAATCCTCCAAGCCGGAATGCTACTCCAGCATCCACGCCTCAGTCCAGTCCAGTTCGCCCGCCTCCGACACCAAGGTCAGACCAAAGTCAGCAGCACAACGAGCCCGAGTCGGCTCCGCCGCCACGTTCTCCAGTAGCCGAGCAGCAAGCAGAAAGTTCCAGCTCCACACGTTATCCGCGTCGCCAGACCAAGCCGGTTCAACGTTATGGACATTGAAAATATCACATTATCCCAGTTAATGATTTAATGATGAATGTATGCCTGTAAAAGTTATGAATTGAAAGTATGTCTGCTTGTTGATTTAAAAGTTAAAATGCTAGTTAATAAGAAACTGGAAAGGAGGAAATGTGGTGTATTAGAATAAGATTCTAATATTGTGAAATTATGTAAAAGTGTCTAATGAGCCTTGATCACTCATGTAGACACCAATTACTTATATGTCGCCTGTGCCGGCAACTCCCCAATAAAGATTAGTATGGAGTACCGACACAGCCCAAGATCACTTCACTTGAGTCCTAGACTTGATCTGTAGCACACCGTTCTCTCCAGAATAAATACCTACATTTAATTGGCAAAGAACTCATGCTACCTTGTAGTAAAGCGTGCACATAATTTACCACTCGCGCACCTAGCATCATATACCACACGCAGTAATATCGAGTAGATATTCAATATTTATCTTAAACTTTAAAAAATTAAATATGACTACGTCTGGTACATTTTTCTTTTGTACATGGTTATTTCTTTCTAAATACGTGACTGCCATGTCCAGTGCCCCGTCACTGAAATATTGTCGATGCTCAGTTTAATGTCGTAATTGGTGAAAATGATGCGTTTATCAATTAGTCAGAAATCATTCAAGTCAAACTAATTCACACGGTTATAATTTTAACGGTTTTTATTCATTGGAAAAAATATACTGACGAATTCGAACATACTATAGTCTGTCAAATGGTTTGGAGGGTCTGAGAGGGTGGAGCTTAACAGCCTTTTAAATACCCCGTTCAGGGGACTGAAACGTTGGTTACACTGTACATATAATTTATGTTTTACAACTTTCATAATAAAATAATGCATTCATGCTTCCCACAGCCCACATACCCCTCCCTAGCGATTCTATTGGAGGTCTCTTTATGATTCCAGCGGCCGTCTTCACATAAATGATCCTGACTCGTCCATCCTGTTTTTGTGGGGATACCTCCACCACCACTCCTTTCGTCCACAGGTTCCTCCGTTGGTTGAGATCGGTCACGAACACTAGTTCTTCTACCCTCTTTGCCAATGCCAATGACAGCAAGTACTCCTTGTCCCAGCGGCTCCATAAGTGATTTGATAGCCATAACTTGGGCTTGCTTCCATCGTTTTCTCGAGGAAAGATCCGTATCCTGGAACACTCCCGGGGGTTGCTTGATGCTCGTAGTTTCAAGGAGGAAGCAATTTGGAGTAATTGCTACTGGGTCGTCCTTACCGGTTGACACGTGGTGAGGGGTCGACGTTTACGGAGGCTTCGGCTTCCAGTAGCACCGTCAGCAGGAGTCGATCGTTCCTGTTCTTCAGGATGGTGTGCATGGCGGTCTTTACAGGCCGGACTAGTCTCTCCCATGCACCTCCCATATGCGGTGCTCCATGTGGGATGAAGTTTCACTTGATCCCTCTGCTCAACAGCTTGTCCTCGATTCTTGCTGCTCCTTCAAAGCGATCCTCAGCTCTTTCTCATCTGCTTTAAAGTTTGTTCCGTTATCGCACCAAATCTCCAACGGTTTTCCTTTCCGACACATGAAACGAGCCCATAAGGAAGGCATCCGTTGAAAGTAAGAACGCGACTTCCAGGTGAATGCACGAGTGCTCATACAAGTGAAGAGAGCTCCGTAACGCTTCTTAAGTTTCCTTCCGTTGACAACTTCCAACGGTTTAAACTATCCACGGCTATATACGAGAAGGGGCTGGTCCAAAATGTAAAATTTTTCACGCGATTTTCTTTCCTTAGTGCTTCCATATCATCTGGAAAGCACAATTCCTGATAGCGGGTGATCCATTCCTTCTCTGCAGCTTTCATCTCCTCCACTGTCCTTCTTGCAGGTCTTCGCACCTTCCTTACACTTCGCTTGCAAATTTACATACTTAGTCCATGCTGTGACTGATACGGCGTCCCCAGATACAGAAGTCAGTCACGTTTAACTATTCTATTTAACGTTCTGTTTCTTGAGGTCAATTTACCACTGGTCTCTTCCGGAAAGTAGGTCTGAACCATCGCGAACTTGGTCATACATCATCAGGATTCGTGTCTCTTGTTGTTTTATCTGCAATATTATTCGCGGTAGGAACCCACCTCCAGTCTTCTACTTATGTCAAGCCTTAAATCTCTTCGGTGAATTCCTTCGAGCCTTAAAATTCGATGAGCGATGTAAATCTTAAATCTTGATGGGTCATCAGCTCTTATCCAGCTCAACACGTTCCTTGAATCTGTCCATAGATAGGTTTCTTCAGGGGAAGGTCACAGTTTTTCTTGATGAAGTCACTAATCCTGGCTCCGACAAATGGAGGTGGTGTCACTCTCGCCTTTGCCATCGCGATATTGAAATTTATATTTCCTCCTCATCCTGACCTCACTTTTGGTGGCTTCAAGCGCGAAACATCTTGGAATAACTCCTTCGGGAATTTTCAAAATTTGCTCCAACAAACATGTCCACTTTGGCTCCATCGGAGACTTCTCGTCCCGTCCAATCATGCTGCGCCACACATCGTGGAGTATTCTTCCTCGTACGGTGAGATGAGCGAATAAGACAAGTGTGTCGAAATTTCAGGAGCACTAGGAAATAAGCTTCAGGAGTTACATTTGTGGGAATCTCTCCTGAGATGATATGGGTGGGTCAATCGCACGAAGTGTGATCTGAAACTTGAACACGTAAAGCCTTCCCATTCAGGGCTGCAACTTCTGGCGAAGCACTTGGATCTACCACTCGAAAAACGTCTTGGTTGATGCAAAGCTATCCTCTGATCTCGAATCCAATCTGATAATGGTAATCCAATTTCGTTTATTTATTTGTTCGTTCGTTGTATTGGAGCACAAGGGTGCGACACCCTCCAATGTTGACTGCTACTATTTGACAAACTTAGTTCTTAGCAAGCAGAAGGGAACGGATTCCCTTTACTTTGGGGTTAAAGATCACTGGAGCATAATGATTAGTCACCCTTCCATGTCGTTAATCGGATTTTGGGCTGGCGGTCAAACTTGACAAAGGATTTTCGTTAATTTCAGTCCAGGGTGCATTAGTGCAGAATGATGAACCACCCTCCCAAACCGTCTGCGGGGCTAACCGGTTTTGGACACTTTTCTGGACGCCTGTTTAAGGGGTGTATTGAGACATCAACTGTTCCATTGTTTTTTCGCTAATTAAAGGCACCTCCAGTTAATTGTTGGAAAAATGAAACTAGTCATTACACGAAGATTATTTCCTTTCATTCAGTTTCAAGAATTTTTGTGGTGAGATGGCGGATTTTCGAAAATGATTCTATTTCTAAAGGAAATAATCTTCGTGTAATGACTAGTTTCATTTTTCCAACAATTAACTGGGGCCTTTAATTAGCGAAAAAAACAATGGAACAGCTGATGTCTCTATACATAGCCTTAAGATTTACATACATAGCCACTGTAACCTCCACCAACTTATACGAAAGAGCAAAATTTACAATAAATACACTTATCGTTGCATTGGGGTATATGGGTGTTTTACTCTCCGCTGGGTGGGTCAACCAGTTTTGGACACTTTTCTTGGAGACGATATGAGATATCCAGCTGAAACCTTCAGCATCGTGCTGTGGAGGTCCGACTTGGTAATGAATTTCTTTTAATTTCAGTAGGATAGGATAGTTTCAGTTTTAGTTTCCTTTGGGATATATTGGGGCACAAGGGAGCGGTGCCCACCAGTGTTGAATGGGTGGGCCAACCAGTTTTAGACACTTTTCTCAGTGATATGCCGTCACTAAGCCGTCAGTGATATGAAGTTGAAACCTTCACCGTCGTGTTCTCGAGATCAAATTACTTAATGGAGTATCTTATAAATGGAGTCCAATTAAAAATTTAAGAAACTTATTTTTATAGGGGGAAAGGTGTAGCAACTGGAGTGTGAAGTTTTACTTGTTTGTTGAAGTATTCGTTGTGGTATTGTTTGCAGGTCCACGAAATGTATAGCTTTATGCGTTTGCAGCCATATGCAAACAGCTGTGTTTGTTTACATTTTGCATAGGAATCTGCACAAAAAATATAAAAAACTTCAAACTACGCATAAAGCTATACATTTCGTGGACCTGTAATTAATTTTATTTTCACTGAAATTTCAATTTATTAAACATCCTGTTTTTTAATATAAAACTTTTTATTTTGGAAAAAATTCACAAATCCTTTCCGCGCGCTGCAAATATGCGCCAAATAGCGAAGGTTTCATTAGTTTATCTTAAAACGCCTTAGAATAAAGTGTCAAAAAGCGTTATTTCGCTATTTATTCCGTTGCGGCTAAACTTGACTATTTTTTTAATTGTATTTTTTATGTTATCAAACATGTAGTATCAGACTATGAATGTTTTATTTCCCCAAAAATAGTCGTTTTGGAAGGGATTTTATTTTAATCCCTCTTATTATGTGACTCATGAAGCGCAGTGGAAGAGGTGAGGCACGGAAGGCACGCTGCGAACAAAATGATATGCCCTTGGGTTCAATTAACCCATTTAGAGAGTTATCAGCTTGTTTAATCGTCAGACAAAAATAATATTATTTTAGACGGACAGACAAACATGTCATATCGTTGTATCTTTACTTTTTTGGTCGTCCTGTGCATGTTGGTGACATGGCAATAACTATGGCTAGTGTAATAGCCCAGTTAAGATGCCTTATTACACCATTGGTATAATAAGCGCACTATGGAAATTTTAGCCCGCTAATGAACATTTAACTACTCTGGTCCTTTGAAAAATGGACAATAAATTAATCACATTTGACATGACTTTTAGCATGATTTAGTGTGAAAACAAATTTCACCCTTGTGCATAAGTGGCTTTAATAATTTAACCATCCATTTAATAATTCCGTTGGATAAAACGCATTTTTTTAAAATACCAAATTCACATTAAATACGGTTTGGAATAAAACTACAAATCCAGATATAATTATAGGGATCGGCCAAGTAACCCTGCTCCGCAATGGTATTCACATTTCCCCACGTTTCGCACCACTCCAGGAAATTTCGCATTTCCACTCGCTCGCGATCGATCAGAGGGTGCAATCAAATTTTCTGACCTGCACAATCGGAAGCATGCACCATTCCGACGAAAATGGGATACTACTCAACCCTTTCCGTCGTAATGTCATTATATGCTTCTCTATGAAGACGGTGGTGGTGCGAAGTACTGTAGTAGCTTTGCTTGCGACCATACTACTGCCAATTGCATACTCCCGTAATCGCAGTGAGTTTGTGCTCTTCGCAAAAAAACACAATCTTAACGTTTCCGTTCATAATGGAAATTAGAGTAAATTTAATAGGCGTGTTCCCTATCTATATGACAACGTTTACCCTTGTCGCATTTGGAATAGCTACTGCATTTGCTTCCGGATTCATACTCAATTTTGTTTTCCTTCTGTGGCTGGCGTTTTTTATTTGGCTGACTTTCTTGGTTCTGATCACATTGGATATGATGAAATGGATTCGCGCCGAAATTCGGGTTGCTAATAGGGTAAGCATTTTCAACAATGCGGATAAACTTTTAAATATTCAGGAGAAGGCTGGTGAATAATCTATTTATGTTTAAAATCGCAGCATTAGCTTCAGCTGTTGTTTATTTTTAGGTGGAAAACAATCGTGTGCAGCGACGACGTGGTTAGCCCTTCTTCAAATGGGCATGGATTCATGTTAAAATGTAACTGTGCTCTTCAATGCATCTTTCAGCGAGACCGATTATGCTACTTTCAAATAAACTGAAATTAATTTGGTACTTTCCCAATGTCATGCAAGATAATTATGTTGATGGATATTGAAAAGTTTCTCCTAGTATTTGTTAGTGTGTTGTCATTCCTATTTTTAATAAAAAACATGAACTCACTTTTATGAAAATATAATCTCATAATTATCGGTGAAAATTACATTTCATACCTAAAACCTCCTGCATCGGAATTTAGACCCACCTTATTTGAAACAAATCACACAATGGATGGAAAATGGACTGTTACAAAGACTACTGAATTATGATTTGCTGAGTAACTTTGAACGAACATTTATACTATATATTTGGCATACTTCTTATATTGATGTGCAATGTTGGGACAGCTACGAGTTTAGATAAAATATGTTGTCTTCGCCACCCAATTTTACAATGTAGCGTTGACTACACTTTAGTACATTTGGAACAAAAAGATCGAAGGACGTGCCGCGGCATGTATTACACCTAAAATCATGTCAATTGAGTTTTCTCCACACCAGACCTTTAAGTATAACGTAGTGGTGTAAATGATAGTAGGTCGCGAAAAGCAGTAAGAACTTCTAAATACAAAGATAATTGTTACGAAATCCAAATGTTCCTTTGTCGGCACATAAAAAATGGTTTACTTTCACTTTCAACACATTTTTAAGACAGCTGTAAATCCGCATCGAACATCCTGTCTTGAGGATGTAATAATTTTTGGCACGGGATACATATCTAGTTGGGTAAACGGTTGACAAGTACCATGTGAACCACTCCAACTTTCCGCTTTCTCCGAAGTTGGTAATGCTTTTTTTCCACCACGCTTGTCAGCCTATGAGAAAGTCTAGCGTCGCTACTGAAAGTTTTTACTACGCACTAGAGAGTGAAGTCTTGGATGTATGTTCTTGTGCACGGTCTAATGAGCAATAGTTGTCATTGAGATATCCTAGCGATTAGTCTTCATCAATATAAGTTGAATTACAAACAAGCAATTTTGCGATTATCGACAATTTTGGATCCCATATATATATATTTCGTTTTCATTTTCAAGTCAAAATGATTTCGTGGAAGACACTCACGGATATTATTCTGTCTCCATTATTTGGATGGCTAATCCTTTCTGCTGTAACATCATACCGCATAATGCAAGCCGTTATGGCATTGCGTGCGGTTCGACAGCGGGATTTGGTATGTGTAGTAAACATAAATTCATAGGACTGTTGATATTAATCTAATTTCATGTTATCGGAATGTTAAATGTCGATAAGTTTGGATTGAGCTAGCTTGTAGTTCACCGTCGCCTAATCCAAAGGCATCAAATGAAGCCCATTACAGCCTTCCTCATCCGATTTGTAATGCTGGGACTTCCCCTCTTGATCGCCAGCGACTGGCAGATGGATCAAATCATATGCTACTTTTGTGTCATTCGACTGGTACGCTACATTATGTTCTTCATGGCTGATGCAATTGCGGATAGGATGCGTTTCCGTAGGAATTTAGAGGATCAGGTCCATTTTATTAACTGATACTGGTCTTCAAAATTTCGCTCGACAAATAGCGTGCTCCAAATATTATTGTGTTCGATGAAAAGATGTATCTAGTCGATAATTTGAAGCTTCAAAGTGTTTATTAGTTGGTCAATATCTAAATAAACGTAGAAGGAAACCTATCATCAACTAAACTCGGGTTGAGGTTGGTTGATACATTAATTTCATAGTAAACTCTTATATCACATCGGCAACCAGTACATCCTTTCATGGCATTTGGTACCAGGCAACAACATATTCATATATGCATTGCGATAGAGTTTTCACTTGTCTTGCAGCATTGGTTTGCCGTGACGCATATTTTCTCATAGCACACCATCCCCTTTCCATGCATTATCCCATTTGCAACTTGTTGCTGTGTTGCAGAGACCTCACCAGAATAACAGTGAAAATGGCTAACTATCGGATTCTCATTTTTGAGTTCCTCGACTACTTCACCACCCTGTTCCAACTTTCCATTTTAACCGTGATTGCCGTACAACTTTATCAGTTTAGCAATTCATTTCTATCAGTGATTCCAGTATTGAATTTTGTCGCGTTATTGGCTGTGGATCTGGCTCATCTTGCGCAAATGTGCGTCGCAGGCGATTTTATTCAACAAATTCATGTTGTAAGAGTGATTTGTGAGAAAATTCGGACGACACAATAACTGTGCTATTTAGAATATTGACGGGGGGTACTCTAATTTAATTTATTATCTTTTTAGAACCCCATCCCTCGGCAAATGCGTTTTGCAAAGGCGGTCTGGATGAAATGCAACATGTGCCCAATTGTTTGTGCCAATCTCTGGTTCATAATATTTAGCTCGCCACTGTTTACTCAGAAGACGTTGGTTGACATTCAGCCATCAATATTTATTTTGACTTTTTGCACTCTGCTCGGCATTGTTCTGGCCTGGCTTATTTCCAAAATTGCCCTTAACACTTGGATTAAGATATCGTACAAGAGAAAGTGAACCAAACATCAAAGTGGTCTAGTTCAGTACCAATGGCATGTTAGCATGCTCCCATTTGCTCCGCACAAGGTACCTACGTTTACCGGTTGAGTTTAATATTTACCTCGTATCGCGGTGGCGAAGCTTTAGCGAGTCATATATTTCTATCTATTATAGAAATGTGACCTTTCATTGTACAGTTTGGTTCCAAATCGGATGAACAGATTACAAAAAATACGGTACACCAGCTTTCACTGCACACTCCGAACCTGTGATATTTGGGTAAGAATTAATGCTGCAGCCATCTCGATTTGAGCCGTGGTAGGGGACTTTGCAACAAAAATGTATTTCTATTTGTAAGATATTAATTCAATTGGAACAGCAAGTAAACAGAAAAAAGTGATCATCGCTTTTCAACTGCAAACTGGTCTACGCTTTCAAGCTGTGTTTGTAAACATTTGTGATGAGTAGTACGAAAGTATTCGTGATGCTGCAAATTCGGGGCGATAATGATGCATTTTAGGTGTGGCTTCTAGAAACAACTCGTTGCAAAAGTTTAGTAGCTGCATGGTAACATATATCTCGATATATTACAACAAATATATGGCCAAGATACATTACATCTAGTCTGGAAGGATGGTGACGATTCTATACAATGAACTTTATAAAATAATTTCTATTTTCTCTTCGCAAATGAAAATATCAAAATATATTGGTGAAGCGACAAGAGTGCGCGGACAACCACAATATTAGTCGCAATTGAGGGACGTGGCTACCATAAGTCAAATTTCTCGACTATTCTTATATCGTAGGTTTAAATCCTTCTGTCCATCAGTGGGATTATTTTAACAAGTAGTGATCCACTCAGCACGAATATTCGGTTTTAATAATTTCTCATTCTGTTAATTTTGCAATATTTGCCAATGATGAGATTTTTGGTTTAAAAATATTAATTTATTTGCTGCAGCTGTTATAAAACAATAATCATTTTTCATGACATCATGACATCATTTGGCGAAATGCTTGGATTCTTGTTCTCGCCGTATTTCGCGTGGTTCCTACTTTCTGTCGCTGTGGCATTGCGTCTCCTCGCCCTATACGAAATATTCTATCAACTTCAACAAGTAACCCTGGTGAGTTCACGTAACTTTTGTACCATAACAATATTGCGGCAATTAAAATTAAGGCGTCGTTATTGTTAAACTGCATTTCAGATCGGGAGACCTGAATGGAGCGTCCATATATATACGGCATCCATTCACTGTACAATCGATAATATTATATTCTCATCCATCCTATTTTTCTTATTTGGCCTTCCTCTGTTTATTCTTAATGGCTCGTCAATTCAGGAAATTATTTCGTGCTATTTGGTCACAGTACTGATTTGCCTGGTTATCGATTTCGTAATGGATAGGCTTAGTGAGTGGCTGGGTACGGAGGGGATGACCACGTAATCCATACGGTAGGTGCTTTAGTATAGAATAAATACATTGATTCTTTAGCATCGTTATGCGATTCTTAATTCAATTTAAATATTTGTTCTTGTACCGCTAATATTACGCCATGCAAACGGAAATTGTATTCCGAGAAGACCTATAATTCCCAAGGCGACTAGTAAGCGTACCGCAAAATGACAATTGGAATATTTACGATTTTGTTTCAGCTTGTAAAAGTAAATACATCATTACAATTAAAAATCGATGTGAATGGTTGTGAAAGATTAAAGATGTAATGTGGTTTATAATATTGTGCATGCATGCATGAATGCATGTCAGCAAATTTTGAAATGGAAATTCTTAAATGAAATACATACGAAATGCAGGAAAACATAATTCAAGCGAATTCATTCCCCCGCTGTTGTATTTTGCATATTTAAACAAGCTTTTGTAAAGCTCCAGCAACCTGTTGCGAAGGAAGGCATGAAATCGTTGGTACGTGCTTCATACAAATACAAACTATTATTTTCTCTCTAGCAAATTTATTTGTTTTAAGACATATTCTTATATACATCATGCAAATACAATATAACGAAGCATTATGTATGCGTTGCTATTTGTCTTGGTGAGACTATGATGACGCTAACGCTTCTATAGCAACATCTCTTGTACAATTACATATCTAAAAATCCAACAAAAGATACCAGTTTATACAAATATCTGTGTTGTTAAAATTTAAAGTTTTACAACATTTAGACTTTTCTCTACTTTCTCATATGTTGGGTTGTTGTCAACTTGAGTGTATATTTGATTGGGATCATATCGTTGCCTGGAGGCTGTGTAGTCATGTGCTCCATAGTATCCCTTCTTTGTGCTTACTTTCTCGGAATGCTGGTACATTACATGATTGTAAAAATAATTGATACCTTCCAATTCCACGAATCGGGCAAGACTCCAAAACACAACGGTAAGTTAAGAAAACCTGACTTTAAATACCATTTTTGTCCAATAAAAAGAAACTATAATCATTCGCATCATGGTGGCATTTTCTCCAGATACAAGTTTAGTATTCTGGCGTTACAACTTTACAAGCGATAGACAATTCTGGGATATTTAAGGAATCATATACACTGCATTCCTCTAGACGGAAAACAGCACCAGTCTAAATGCAGCAGATATTAGTTAGAAACTGCTCGAGTATTCCCAAATGTAAGGAACATAATAAATTGATAGAATTTATTGTTGTCAAAATTCGGATAACTTATGCTGCTTCTGAATCAATGATAATCATAAATATGTGAACATTTTTAATGAAATCGTATTTTTATGCACCATTTGTAAACCACGTGTTGGAAATAAATGCCGTTTATTCATCAATCTGACAGGTTGTACAAATCAATGTATTAACAAGTAATTTTCATGCATTCATTTTAAGTTATCATATAATGCCATGGGAATGGATATACTAAAATCATCCCCTGGTGAGGTGTCTCTGCTAACCCTTCTCATCTTGGTCATATAGGTTAGAGAAAGCTGAAATTCCATTGGCCATCTGTCGCAAACAATACTACCATTTCATTCGGTGTTATTCGTCTGCAGGAATGCTAAATCTTCCTACGGCCAACCACCGTTTTCATCGCGTTTCCGTAACCGTGGATGCTGATGGTATTTTTCACTTTCTTACTTCACACCAATTCATTACTTCATTTTTCCGAATTGCAGGATTTCAGTATATAATATAGTAAAACAGATGCATTCGTCGCTTATTCTATATTTGCACATAAGAACATATGGTTCTGCTAATGTAAACGTTACTAATTTGAATACCATATTTGCGGCGGTGAAAGTAAGTGAAATTATTAAGTGGTTACCAGTAGCCGTTTCTGAAATCGGAAGAGCCTTTGTAATTACAAATAATCCGGATTTATTGAGAGGTGAATTCAAAATGCTTTGGAATGCCATATCCGCATGTTTAATGATGTGGTGGCCATTTGTCGCATGGCTCCTGCTAGTTACCACCATGGTGGTGTTTCTTTGGATGCTGATTTGCATCTATGCCCACTTTCGACGACAATCCATCGCCGTAAGTACTAATACATATATTTATAAAAATAAGGTTGACACCACTAAACAGTTAATTTTCGTATTTTGTCTTAGCGTTCTAGGCAACGACAGAGACGACAGATGGAAATGGATGATATGTACTACCCTGGGTAATCGTCAACTGGTCCCGAAGGAAGAGCGCTGAGTGTTGTTTTGAATATGGGTTAGTTAAAATTGTCAACCGCATTTACTTTCACTGTACTTTACATTCCATAAATAGCACCTGAAGTCATTAGTTCGTAGCTTTAATATTCTTTTTAGTGCTTTTGATACAAATGTGTTAACATTTGGAAATACTGTTTCAAATCAAATCAACTGCCTATGTTTATAATGACTTGTTAAATTGCAGTATTCATACGAATTTAGTTTGGTTTATGGGTATAACGAAAATTGTACGCACCTGTTTTCTCCACTGAATAAAATCAAATGTGCTATTGTTGGCGCTGGAGTTGTCACTTACTAGAATAAATTATTCCGCGGATTTATTAACATCAGCATTCTATATGTCAGGAAATCATGAAACGTTGTTCGCTTTTAAAATTCATCTGGGGTCTGTCCTTCAATTGGTCATAAAAGTACATTTGCAAAAATGAGTTTCCCATTTCGAAGCAATTGAACCGAGCAGGTACTTTATTAATACAGCCAGTACTGTCATAATTCGACTGGATCACATGAAACATTTCTTCTCTGCTTTCGGGGGAACGCTAGTAAGTACAGAAATCTGGTTTGAGGGAAAATGCAGTTCAAGTGATGCTCCCATTTATATTTGAATGCGACACATGCGACATTGTTCCATTGAAATCGCATCTTGTTGAATGAGATTTCTCAATATCCTTGTTTGCTTGTAAAAAGCACTGATTGCGTTGTCACAGAGCTGACTGCTGAGCTCCTTTCAAGACGAAAAACGTGCATAATCCCACATACGATTTTTAATGTAACATCTCAGTTTGCTTCCGCTCGAAACTGATTTCATCAAACTTCAAATACAAAAACTTGTGAGTATATTGCAGGCACCATTTTCCCTCACAGAATTCATAATAATATTCAATCATGAATCACATCGACAGGCGAATACATACACCGATATCATAATAACAGCCGTCATTCTTACAGATCAAAATGCAACAGGCTAAATAAACTAGTACCTAGTCTGCATTTTTACAATCAGCATCATTTCTTTTTTTGTGATGCCAAAAATGTGTATCAGTAACATGTCAACGTATAGAGCTTTTGTGAAACTGCTATGATGTAAAAAATTAATCAATTTTTGGCAAATATTTATTTTTACGTTATAGCCAATTTTTTAACAGGCATCATTATTTTAGCATGTATTATATTTAGTATTTATTTGACGGCATTATGTTCAGCAGTAGCGACGCAGTGCATTTTATTCTGAAATGGCAACTTCAGTGTATGCAAAAACTGCATGTGAGCCTGGCGTATACCTTTCACTCGGATGGGATCGTAAAGGGGGCAAGCTGATTGGGGCAACGTGAACACCACTTTCGACCCCTTGTAAACTTTTCGACTATCAAACTACACGAAAAAGCAATCGTCTATTATTTAGGCATAACAAACTCTATAACAACTAGAAGCATTAATAGGACCATCTATTTTCGCAATTTGAGCCATTTAACATACTATTGCGTACACTTGCCTTCCTCTACCCTCCTTTCACTTCCGGATCGTGCTATCACCAGGTTTCCAGAAATTATCGCGCAATCTCTCAGTCGGAGACGCTCGTATAAAAAAGGCATAAATGCGTCATTTTTCTTGAACAGCTTGTAAATATTTCAGGAAAAATATATATGCCTTTAATATTTTTGTTGGACAATTGCTAATACAAAATATCATCCCGCAGCCATTTACATTTTCCTCGTCGCTCGGTTCCAGTTTCAGCCTGGGCCTGTGTACAGGTTAATAATAAAGTTATTATGATGGGAAGGCGACGGATGAAAATATTAGGAATACTGGACTTTTGCTGCACATTCTCACAGCTCGTCGTCACTGGAATCATTGGTGAGTGTGCATTTCGCTCCATGGACAAGTGGATAGGGCCTGCAACCATGCCGACGCTTACGTGGACGGTCATACTGATGATTGGCTTTGTGAACGTGTACCAGGAAGTGACAATGTACAGCATGTTTCTCGGAAAGAGTATTGTAAGTTTTCATGGATGGGAAAAAGCATACACTGCTTCTCCAAAGTTTCGTGATTTGACGGGAATTGTTGAGGAATTGTTTACATTTTCTTTCAGGAGTTTGAGGATACTCAGTTTGAGGAGAAGAAGCAAACATGGGTTTGCTGCAACTTCATCACCACCGTGTCCGGGCCACTCTTTTTTCTTGTGTTTGGAATGCCCATGTTTGTCGCCAACGAGTGGTCAATGAATCCCTTCATCTGCTACTACGTCGGCGTTACCTTGGCTCATATTGTTATCCACTGTCAAGTGCGGAAGATGAGTGGATATAATGCGAAATGGAATTGAAGGATATTCACCATCCATTCCGAGGTATTCAGTTTTATTTTTTCCTGTCTGAAGTTTACTGAAAGGTACTAAAAAGTTTTACTTGTTAGTGGAACATTTGAAATATTAGCTAACATTTTATTGGTTGCTGAGAAGTGTATGAGTTATATTATGCAGTTGTTAGAAATGATGTCAATTGCAGGTCGATTTGAAAACAAATATTGATATTACAATCCGGTTCGTTAATGTGGGAGGTGATACGATTGTACAAAATATTTGAATGATTGTTGTAGTAAATTGTATATAGTGGTTCACTCACAGTGTCAGAGTTTTATTATAATTATTGCAGTTTTATTATTGGGAAAATTTAGAATTTTTGTGATCAAAATAAAACCATTGTCACTGAAATTTAAGCAAGTTGTATACGTTTACAAATTAAAAATGATGACTGATTTACTAAATTAACATAATCTAAATACAATTCTGCATTAGTGTTGATATTAATCTCGAACCAAAATCGCAGAGAGGTGATATGTAGCAGAGTCCATAGCAGCCGTGCATTGTACTAAATACATGTCAGCTTCGGTTGCATAGCGAAGTAGGCGTATTTTTTGTATATGAAAGTTATGAATACTTGGCAAAAAGTGCATCCTTAATGAAAACGGAGTATTCAAGAAATTGCAGAACTTGATGCACATATTCTGTTACGCTGTTCCACCACCAGCTTATCTCCTGGAAACAGTGCAAACACGGTTGGTACATATCCCAGCTTTCTCCGCTGCAATCCCACGCATTCTTCCCCATATCTTCTTCTTCTTCTTCATTTTATTTGCTATACGCAAGCATGCCCAATGCCCCACAGTAGCGTAGCTGCACAGTCTGATGTGATTTGTTTGAACGGGGTAAACGTGGAACTATCGCACCCTTTCTCTCCTTCATCGCTCTATATTCTCTGTGCTCTCATGTCATACTAGCCCATATGCATTTTGTACAACTTTCAGCTTAAAGGAATTTAATACAGCGCCTTGCCAAAGTATTATTAACAAAGCAAATGATAGATACATTTATGCATTTTTACAAAGTAATTTGGAATGCTTATACGGTTTCTTTGCACTTCACGCTTGACATGGTTCGAATTCACTAGTTGATGTGTTTGAAAAATCGGTACATATAAACGTTAGTACATGGAGCTTATCTTCATGTGTTTGCTTCCTACATCCCTTCCTTGAATTGCAATTATGCATGTCTGAAAATAATTTCGACGCATAAAATCACATTTACTTTTTCTAGTAACTGCTTATCGAATGAAGTATCCTACTGAATGTAAGTTTCCTTCAATTCATTGATTACTTCCTACATTTCAGTCATTCAATAGAGATTAAATAGGCCAAAGATAAAACATTGTCCTTCTTAGTGACATCCTATGGAGTTTAAATTAAGTTCACATTAACTTCCAGACGATCAATACGATAGAGTTTTATCGTTTTAGTTACCATGATCTTGTAATTAACTGCTGTGTAAAGAATGCCAAGTGATAGCGGTGCAACACTGCAGTTAATTAGTGTATTTTTGTCATTTAATCCATTAAGTTTAGTGAATCAGTGTCTACACCATATAACATTTGCTTGAACAACGTTTCGTTTTTACATCACTTTTAATCTAGCTCATTTCATTTGTAACTGCTTTCAGAAAAATTGTCAATTTAAATTAGCTCAATGTGGGTAAACAAACTGATAAGCTAACATTATTGGGTGCGTCATATTTAAAATACGTGCAAGCACACTCTGATGAATTACTCTCACCAATATTTTTTCCAGCTTATTGTAAATTTCAGGAGGGAATCTACATCTCTCTGCTGTTTATCACTAACGTATACAACGAGGTTATTGGTTATACAAGTAATCATGATTTGTAGAATGACGCTAGTCAACATTTACGGTAATTCATTGCATTTATAAAATGCCCAATTCATAGCCGATGACTAGGTAGAAAAATTTAATTTATATTTACGTCATCAGGCTCATCAGTTATCAGGAATGCAAAAACTTCATTATCGCTATGCCATTTTTGTCCATTGATAAAAGTTGCTTACAAACTTTCAGCGTTTATTTTAAAAAGTGCATAAATAGATACACTTATATTACATCACAGAGTCATAATCCGTTAACTTATGTCAATGATACGTAAGTCAATTACGTAAATCATGAACTTGTGTACAAATAAAAGCCTGTCGTTCAATTTATTTCCGGCCGTTCTGACGTTCTTATTAATTTTTGTCGATTTCATTAAATACGACCCTTAACTTTTCATTATGACCCAAGTTGGGCATAAATAAATATTCACAAATGATTCCATGCTCTCGTGAAGTCTGAGGAAATATTTTAGATAAAACTGATATCAATATAATTGATAGAGAACACAAAACCATGATCCTATCGCATCATTCATTTAAATCGGACATCCACTGTAATTTCCAAATAGGATATATTCAGTTTATATTGGCTGTTGAAGTCATTATCAGCACGTAATTCATCAACGAGATATCAATGTTTGTACATGCGTCCATTGAAATGAAATGTTTAATTTGTGGGATAAATTCACATGAAATTTCCTCACTTCCAACACTTCCACTTAACTATTTCGTCATGCTGGTCGGATCATGAGATTGACACACATGGGACATTTGTTAATCAAATGCGCATTTTTTCCACTTAATAATTGGGATTATCTTTACAAGCTATAATTACACATCATTTGATGAAATGCGAATTGCCTATCACGTTATCATAATGACAGTGATGATGGTGGTGGTCGTGTCGTGTCGTAATACGTAGCAGTATTGGCTGAGATGAGCTGATAGTGAGACAATCAGGCAACACGAGTACCATTTTTGTTCAAGTTCAAGATCAATGCCAATGCCGTTCCATAAAGATAAGATGATTTTGTAGTCATTTGCGCATTTAAAGTTAAATGTGAAGGTCTCAGTCGTGCATCGTCACCTTTTTCGAGCGGATCTTAAATTTACGGAAATTTCCAGTTTGTACATTCGGTTGCATTTTCTCCAGTAAACATGGTCAACTTTAAATATTTTGTGGGCATTGAAGGGTAAGGTACCTGAATTTGTAAATTTTAAAAGTGCGGAGTAAGCATAAAAAAGTATAAGAATATGAAATGTCATGTTTAATTGATTCTTGAAGAGGCGCTACGCATTCCACTGCAGTAATTGTGGATGGAAATGGGAATATCGTGAAGCAATTGGAGAATTTGCCCGCTTCAAATATTTGGGTACAACACAATAACTTATTAAATGCTAAGGAATATGACGTTGAGAATTATTTAAAAATATATTTGATCCCTTTCATTAGGCACTTGGCTTCAAGCAAACTTGCGTGAGAATTCAAGAAATGACTGAGGAGGTTATGAAGGCTGCAAATTTGACTGGACGGGAGCCTCTAGCTGGCTTGGTAAGCGAAAAGTAATCTACGGAATCATGAATGAAGACAGTACCAAGCGCATTATCAGTAGTAGTAATGACATATGAAATTATTTTTGGGGTTCCAGGGCTTATCTCTCAGTGGATGCGAGGACGATCACGCAAACAATACGCTGACGCAAATGCTGATTAAACGGATGCCCAATGTTGAGCAAATTGAAATTGCATCAGATACCAAAGGACCATTGGCTGCAGCAGGGGAGTCTGGTACGAATAAACAATGTTACCATTAACTTTAAATGCTATTTGATACAGCCATTAATATTTGCCTTTTAAAACTAATTATTGCAGGCGGCATTGTCATAATTTCTGGAACTGGATCCAACTGCCTTCTCGTCAACCCCGATGGAACAGAGGCGAGATGCGGAGGTTGGGGTTATCTCCTTGGGGATGAAGGGTCGGGTATGAAACAATTAGTTTTAAAACAGGTTATATATTCTATTTCTATTAACATCATATGAATAATCATGTTTGTACAAAATCTAGCATGGTGGATAGCGAATAGAGCCATAAAGGCATACATGGACGACGTAGATGGTCTCGTAAAGGCTCCGCACTCCACCGCATACATTTGGAATGCTATCAAGGAACATTTCAAGTTGACCACAAGATCCAAACTGCTAGAGCACAGCTACGAAAAATTTGACAAGGTATTTTATGCGAGCTTGACCAAGAAAATCAGCGAAGGGGCAATGGCCGGGGACATGCTCTGCCGTCATTTATTCGAAATGGCGGGAGAGGTGCTGGCCAAACATTTGATTGCCGTCGCCCCAAAAATTCATCCGGTGAGTAATTATTTCATAAATGATAACATAGTGTTAAGTATGCATACTGTTCATATTTCAAAATTCTGACGAAAAAACTTTATATCCTACAGGAATTATATGAAGGTCGTTTTGGCTTGCCCGTGATATGTGTTGGCTCCGTGTGGAAATCATGGGAGCTACTCAAGCCGGGATTTGAGCGAGCTCTGGAACTCAATTCCAAAAATCCAAAACTCACTAAATTTTCTCTGCAGCGGCTCACTGTTTGCTCTGCGTTCGGCGCTGCGTGCTTAGCTTGTAAGGATATCGCCTTTCCGAAGAAATATTCGGAAATTGTGGACGTCTTCTTTAAACACGGTATATAACTTATTAGTGATAATATTAGTATTATTAGTAATACATCATATTAGTATTAAACAAAGCTTAACTGGCATGTGACAAGCCACAAGTAGCGCATTGAATAACGTCATGGAATCAGTAATAGCTTCGCAGATCAGTATCCACAAAAAATTGTGCTGTAATTACTTGTAATCACATTATCCTTACAAATTGGGTTCAATTGTAACAACGTAATTTATTTGTATATAAGCGCAGCATATGTATATATCGAAATGTAATACATATAATTAAATTTTATTAATGGGGAACTGGTGAGAATTTTTTAATATACACAACTGATTTTCGTGATCCTTCCTCAAGTGAGTCTCTTGAATAGATTATTATAGATAACAGGATAAATGTATAACAGTTGTATATACTACGACGTTAGGTACATGTACATGAATCATTTACGTCTCACCAGATATGTAATTGACAATAGACAGATATTAGCAGAATGATAATAAGTGGGCATATTAAACGAGCCGAGTATTAGTTGATAATCTAACAGTATAATTGAGCTTTTAATACTGTATATACCTATCACATTACGTACTTATAGTGGGATATGCATACATACATAATGCAGTAAAAGTCAAACGATATCCTCGACCTCCTTGAAATTACAGAGGATATCGTCTGATGAGATCATGGCAGGAATTATTATTACAAATTTAGCAAGAAAGTATAATTGAATAAGTAATTTTATAACTTTGGAGATAATGCTATTGGCGTACAACATTAAGCTATAACGAATTTTAATTTTTAATTATATTCTTGTGAAAATAAAATTGTATTTCTATAATTTAATGTGCTCTATAGTGCGATTTAATGTTTGGATTGTCGCATGTACTAATATATATGATGGTTAGTAAGCCTAAATTCAGTACTTAATTAACAAAAGCTTATTGTTACATTAATGACAAATTACCGCAACCTGGATTGAACTATACATGTGGTATTATAAATTGAACTTGAATACAATTGATTAATTTGTTTAGCTCACATGTGTGTAATAGCATGCTGTATAAAACATATTGTAATACCTCTGTAGTAAGCATTTACCCGTATCTCCAATAATGCACAAGTTACAACAACATTTTGTTCTAAATAACTATATTTCGGACTAAAAATTCTGAAGTATGTCGTAAAACATTTTGGAAGTATTGTTCGACCTAGTCCGTTCAAACTTTTTATAAAATGTTCTATCGTGTACTTTATCACGTAACTCCGCTTAAATTAAAAGATCATGTTAAAGGGGGAAAAGCCGCTCATGTAGGAGCTCTCAAAGCTATGCATTATCAGCGCCTCAAAACTTATCACGAATCTGAAAAAACTTAAGTAAATTGGAAAACCTACTATTGCAGTTATACGACCCGGAAATCCATGTCTTTTCATCGCTACCTAGTCCGCCACAAGGCCATATTATCTTATATTTGGCTGGAATCAACACGTGTGTGCATAAATACCATGAATAAATCCATGACTTTTACATGCGGTTTTTCATTTCAAGTACAAACTTTTACTGTTCAGCAAAAACACACGAAGGAATCCCCATTTGGATTTGTAGTAAAGGCTATAAGCTACGTCAGAATTGGTAATTGAACAAACCCGTCGCGATAACACTAAATCAATATCCCGTCTACCGTTCTCAGAAAAATAAAGTAAAAATAGTTCAGCTCCATTCCTTGATCCATCGGAAAAAAGGATCCACAATTCAGCCCAATCGGCGTCAAGCTCCTCACCGTCTTCCGATAACAATCCCACTGTCTCCTGCTAACAAATAGCTTGGTCCTCGTCAACACCTCATTCCCCTTCCTCAATATCCCCCTACTCTTAATTTTAATTGAGGATGATACCCGGAATAGTTTAAAGCAAAGCGTCGCACACATCACAGACACGGAAGCCGCAAACATGTAAATGACAAAGGGCAGCTCTTCAAAATACTTGACAGTGATCACATTGCAAATCACAAACATGAATGACACGTCGCAAGTGTTGAGTCCCAAAATTGTGGAGTGGGGCCGCAGGCAAATTTGATGACAGATGCGAAACGCGTTGTAATATTTAAAGTAGACGGATGCGTTCCTTAAAGTAAGTGGAAAGTCTTCAAGTAGGTGCAACATTGTAATGTCTTGCTCCAACGTTAGGATGACCCATGTGAAAAACAGGGCGAGAAAGCGACAAGCTTCTGCGACGCAAATTGTGCTGACCAAACTCCGCAAGAATATCAAGACAATTATTTCATTTAGAGCAGTAGGTTTGTATAATTGCTGGAATGTGTAGTTGAATGGGTCAAGATTCAAAATTATGCAGGGCGGAACGATTACAATTGCTGCTGAGAATACCACGTTTGAGATGTTGATCATGTGCATGTTTTTCTCCCAGTGGGGATCATCCTGAATGCAGGCTTTCTTTATACCAATTCGTCTAGTTAAATAATCTGTTGAAAGGATTTCAGAACTATTTCTTGCCATTTGTACGAATGAGAAATTATTTCTAAAAATATGTCAAAAAACTTACAGAAATCCTCCTTAACCATCGTCATGGAATTAGTCGATTGAATAAAGTCGTTCAAGTGACGGGTCATTATTGTCGCTGGCGCCCACAGTAAAACCGACATGGGCGCTAAAGCGAGTGCAAACAAAAATACTGGCGTTGTTACATATTTCCAGTCAATGATGACCCAAACGCAAGACCCGAATCCGATAAATGCCACAGTGAAGTACACGTTAAAATACCAAATCCAGTAGCGAGCGGAAGATATTCCGCGACTGAAAAGCGTTTCCGTTATCACATCCCATTCAAGTATCATCGGGGTCATGTATGAAAATAGCTTGTTGTAAAGTGTGAGAAGCTCAAAGGATAAAAATGTGATGCCTGCGGAAGTTGCAGGCAATTTTGACACTTTAGCTGATGATTCCGTCATTGTTTTAAATCATTTATTGTTGGCTTGTAATGTTCACAGTTTGTTGGTTTGGTTATGACTAAAAGTTTCAAAATGCTTACAATATGCAATAACATATTATACTATTCCGATAAACTCATTACGTACATATGTCCTCGGTTACTTCTTAATAAAATCGATACATTGATTTACATGGTAATGATAATCGGATTTTAATAAAAATTAGAATAATGAAATGGAAAACTTGTGCTTCCTTTTCACAAAATGTCAAGCTTATGTTTAAACACCGGAAAGCGTCTAATGCCAACATTGTCGTCTTAAATTTAAATTTCGAAACGAGAAAATTGAACACAATTCTTTTGACCTCTGCATTAACACAAATGAATTATGATACCATGTTATTTCTAGCTTTTAAATACTTAGCTACATGACAATATCGGACTGCAATCTACAACCTACTTACTAACCACAAAATCAATTTATTCATGTAATATTAATGTTTCTGCGCCGCAAAGGAAGTTCAAAATTAGCGTAATGTATTACGGAAGCGATTCACATATCTCCACACTTTGCATAATAATCATAATAATAATTGGAACATTTTTACATATATTCGTAACCTCATAGATAGTGTTTTATACACATT
The DNA here is from genome assembly GCA_004115045.4 of Sinella curviseta. Lineage (NCBI taxonomy): Eukaryota > Metazoa > Arthropoda > Collembola > Entomobryomorpha > Entomobryidae > Sinella > Sinella curviseta. The sequence continues at coordinate 19,239,030 of CM023203.3, forward strand.
TATGGGTAATAATAACTAGTATCGTATTTATCATTGTATAGCTAAATCATGAAACAAAATGTACTCACGTAATCCAAAATGATTTGGAGGAAGTCAAATTCGTGCAAACTCTGCTACGAGTATCTGACTTTTAGTATTTCAAGAAATCACAAAAATAAGATACATTAGAAATAATGACATTGAAATTCAATGAAACAAAAATCCAAAATTCCTGCAACTTTAAAAGTTGTATATCTTTTTATCTTCAAAACACATATACGAAAGTACGTAACTTGCATTTGACTACTGTGGATTTTCGTATGAGAGGAATGAATATACTATACGTATATAGCAGACATTAAGTGAAAACTTTGACGACAGTTATTCCGTACCGTCCTTTGCATTTTCTTCTTCACCCCCTTTGTCAATCACGACATGAAGAAGGATCCGAAAAAGCGAGTTGCAGAAGAATAGAGGAAATGTCTGATTAAGAACCCATGTATTTTCCACAATCAGTGGAATCGCAAGTAAGCTGTACCAGAGTGGGGACGAGCACACAGTATGCACATTGTATCCAGCCCAGGCCTTCTTTAATTTGTTCATTCCTTCGTCGCTTTCACACTAATAACAAATTAAAATGATGCTTGAAATACGCGAAAACAGTATTAGTTTGAGAATTAAACTGGTTATATATATAATATTTTACCCCATTGGCCGCCCTGATAATGTCAAACGTTGCCCCAAGTTGCATTGCATGCACGGCAGCGACAGACGAGAGTGTACATCCCGTCAGAACTGGTATCCACGTCATTCCAACCAACTGCTCAACGCTCATGATAGATGCAAGAGCAACAAATCCAAGCACCAAAAGCTGGAAAACTACTGACACGAGGTCAATAAATCCAAATATCTTCATTCGGAAATTTCCCATTACTTTAAAATAGTGCTTCCTGTGTCGAAATTACACCAATGAAGTCAAATTATTACTGCCCTTAGAAAATTTGTAGGTAATACACCCAAATTATTCTGAAATGGATTTGTAGCTCCGTAACAGTTTAATCCCAACTGCAATTTTATTGAGTCGTAAACTTTTTACGACCAGACCGAGTCCCAAAATCGTTTGATATGCGAAGTCAGCTACAATAGTTTTTCATCATAAAATATGGGGTTGAATTTGTATTCTTTTTTATGACAATTTTTTTTCGAGAAAGAGCGGCTCCGATTACCTAAAAACTTGTCGATCACAACCGAGTGAAAGTTAAATCTTAAATGTTGTGTATCTTGGTAACGTCAGGTTTCCCTTATCATCTCTGGTACTGGTTCCGTACACAAATGTGTACGTACGTTTACTTGTGATAAAGCTGCTTACCGGCACAGTCCATTGTAAGCTCAGGTAAGCATTGAAGTTCACATAGATAAATACATCCCCACATATACATTTTGATGTGAACTATTTTTATCATAATTTTCAGATTGCGTTGCATATTGCCAAATTGTAAATTAATTGTAATATGTACACAGTGTTGAATAAAGTTTGAGAAGTATTGAGAAACAAACAGCAAAAGAAAGTCGAACTCGATCATAACCCCTTGCTCGATATTTTTACTTGCCTTGCTTACGAATAGCTCAGCGTATTCTATAGGAATCCGAAGCATCCAGCTACTTCCATGAAGGAAGTCGAGTTGTGATAGTTTGATAGCTGCTATGATACATAGTTCATCTTTTAAAATATATCTTCAATAATTGTGCATATAAATACTATATACATCTACCCAATGTACTTTCCTATTGGGAGAAAAATCAAATGGAAAGTAGATACTTTAATATTTCTGCATACATTTTCATAGGGAACGTGGCAAGTAAGGCATGTACAAATACCTTCTTAGAATGTGCGAAGGGATAATTGAATCAAATTTCGTAGCATCATCACCATCACTTTGCTTTACACTATAAACATTATTTTCTGTTTTCACAAGCATCATATATCCTGAGCATACCATTGAATTGCGTGGGTTTATGTTTGAGGATGAGCCGCCATACTTCAACTTTTTTTATTGTGACAAGCGTCACACTCTACCTAGTAAGCTGTCTTATATCAATATCATATGTATAGCTCTACTGGAGTTTCACGAATATGTTTTTTTACGTTTGAGAGCAGCAATGATTCATTTCAAAATCTTGGATCGTGCTGATTTTACTCAATTTCCATAAAAATGTATCCGCTTTTCAATAGGAGTAGGGGCTCGTGAAATAAGAAATGGTATACATTGTACAAGTCCGCTTCAAGCACGCTAATGAATCGATATTCGAAACTTGCAACTACTTTTGATTAGCAATAACACACATAAAGGAAGTCAGGCCGGTTGATATTGATATTTTGGCCGGATATGTACATACATATGTAATGGAACAATTGCCACAGCCACGTTATTAGAGTAGCGACATTTATCGAAGGGTACACATATCCACGTAAATACGCTGCAATACCGGAGAAAGTTCCATAATCATAATCCCTGTGCATTTGCTGAAATCACGAAGCAGATGTAATGTACGTCGCTATCATCATATGTAAGGCATTACAGACGTCAGCTCAGTGAAATGTTCCTTCGCTTAACGTTGAAAAGGTGAAATCAGAAAAAAATCTCTGGAATGTCATTGCACAAATATATAAATGGAAATCAAACTTTGAGTGTGATAATGGAAAGGATCAAATCATTGTACGCCCACTTTCTCTTGAAATCCTGTTGGCAAATAGTAATATCGTTATAAAGTTTTTCAGCAAAGTTACAGCAAATTTTATAGAATGAGAAAATATATAGAAAGAGTTAAGTCATCTTATATACAGTATTATATTTATACGTACATGTATGAACCGTAGAGCTCCATAAAAGTATATACGGTATATACATACATACACATGCAAACATGGGATATTTGCTGTTCACAATGTACTGGAAATAAATATTGCATTTTTTCTGTTAGTGGAATGCGACGAAAATCTTGGCTATGTCGGCGACATCTGGTAACAAATTCGAAAAATCACGATATGCGAAAAGTTGCAAACTTTCTCCATTTCTCGCCTGATGTTGTTGCAGATGCAGCATCCATGCGAAAAGTTGCCTGTGAGTTCTGATTCATTTTCTCGTTCAAGAGCTCCGGTCACATTGCCCCCAGTTACCTATCAGTTTTGCTTTCGTAACGTTCCATAAGAGCATGGAGCTCAGAATGCGGCAAAATGGTTGCGTAAAGTAGCTTCTCCAACGATGATGACGGGTTAGCTTTCATATTAATTTTGAATACAATGCTGTCACCATTCCAAGGAAAATTTGAATGAGCTGAACACCTGATTGCCTATTATACAAAAGATGGATTATGACAGACATTGATTTTGAGCTAATGATTTTTATGAATTGTTATATATACACTATATATTTTCATCAGACAGCAATTCATTTTGTTTATGATATTGTGATGAATTAACGCATCCACGTGTATCATTATTCTATTCAAATTCGACAACAACTGCTTGAATGGCTTACCCACGCTCAACGTCTTTGAAAAATTCTGTTATTATTATCCCGATTTATTCCAAGAAGTAATCATAGTGAATGTGGCATCAAAACATGCCCGATTAGGAGCTGAATATTTATAGCTGATTTTTGAGAAATCCATCTGTAAGCATGCCGAGAAAATGCTTATAAGTACCAGGATACGAAATGTGGAATATTTATCCAAAATTGTCAGTAGCGTTCCAATAGTGATGCAATGATGAATATTATAGTTGAGTACTATTCATTTATCAGCTTAATTTCAACATCGTTCTCTCCTCTATTGGCTCTGATGTATTTGCTAAACTTATATACCATTTACTCAATGTAATGGAATGGATGTGCCGTTTGAACATCAATGGCCTGTAATATGTAATATTTGGGTCCGCAGAATTATATCCTTTCATTTCGTTTGATCATTGAGATTTTTTTGAGTTTGTTGTAATAAATTGGAATTCTATTACCCTTGACAATGTAATTCGAATATGAAAAATATTTTCTTTTTGGGCTTTGAATAGAGCAATTTACTGTAACTGATGAATTTGTTTCGATTGATTTCAACATTCGGAACGAGCTTTAGTTGATCAATTGTGTTGCTGTGGATATACAGAAATTGAAGAGTCTTCTGTAAAATCGCTACATCGCATGACCAATCCCACTTCCCACTAAAAATGAACTTCAATAGCTGAAAGCATAAATTGCACGCATACATTTCCGATTATTTTGCAGTACCCAAATATGGTCCATCGACCCTGACTCTATCTCAAAAGTTCCTAAAACAAAAGTGTAGGAGTCTGGAATGAAAAAATAACCACAAAGAGCAAATAAAAACTTTTTCGGAAAAATCATAAAGTGGAGATAACGTAATAATTGGATTATAACGTATACATATTACGTATATTCTGTGTAGCATTGTATCTCGTTCCCATCGACCCGAATTGTGTAGGAGTGCTAGGGTACTATCCAATGTTTTGTAATTGGATCCCCAATGACTCCTCATAGCGTGCCATGGAATCTTCCAGAGGAACTCGGCTCACACTGGCTCGTCTTATCTCTCCGCACAGTCTCGCCAATAGTCAAGGGGAAACTACATCGTAAATCCCGTCTAAAATTACGCGTCTCGTTCTAATCCAATCAACCCAAAAACTACACTACTGAACTTACCAAACTTTGCTTCTTAGCTTAGCTAAATGCATCAGCGATTACACAATTGGATGCGAGTACAGCGGCAAGCCATCACAAACAAAAATATACCTCCGAAGTGAAAGTCTTTTTGATCCCTGTTAATTGACAGAGGATTTTAGCAGCGATATAAAAAGCCAGTTGGCTCTCTCGTTGTAAATACTAAACACATACCGATGGGTCTTTTACACTCCGTTCCCTTTTAATAGGTATCAAACGATACAAAAAGAAAAAAGCAATGATGATGTAATACAAAGTTACAGTTAAGTCGCGTCAACCGACGTGGCCTACCAGGATTATATATACCACTATACCTTTACATAAATGCCATTACATAAATACGGTATGCGTCTGGAACCCATAAAATCATGCACTACGCCGCAACGCAACTCGCTGACACAAGTAGAAATCAAATTGCTATATCTAGTTTTAGGGAGTATATAAACATGAACGTTATATTAGGTCAGGAAATCAGATATTCGTAAAGCATAATTCATATGGAATTCGCATATGAACAGTAAATCGAATTATTATGCAATGAGGTTTTTTTTGCCGTCTGTGGACATGTTTTCATGTTCGTTTATATTACGTTTACGTGTTATCTAAGACTGCTCGCTGATACCCTACAAAGCCGGTAGTAATCAAGTCACATTATCCAAAAAGCATCCATGATCGAATCCTACTAATGGCTTCAAAGTTTGTTGTCTGCAGGTTTTTTGAGTGAGTTGAGTGTAAGTACTTGTGAATTCAGATAACAAAAAATCAAAGGCGCACAGGATCGTGACTCATGTTTTAAAGGGTTAAAACCCTTCCACAACTTCCATGTTAACTCGTCAGAGTTACCTATTCACATTTAGTTTTAATGGTAAAAGTATAAAAACTAGCAGGTTGAAAGTTATCCTTCTCCTATTGCTAAAACGAAAACATTTGCAAAATATACAAATTGGCAACGACAAACTTTCCGTCTAGTTTTGCATTTCTTCATTCATTATAAATCCTTGAGTTTGTAGTTGTGTAACATGTTATGTAACCAGGGGTTTATGCAACATCATTTTCATTCATGACAACCTGATGCTGTTCAAAGTTTATGAAGCAGAATTGACAACTTGTGGCACGTTGTGTTTACTCAGCAACGTTCCATCAGTAACTCCGATGCGGAAATTATGTACATTCTAAACGAGACTCGTGGCACGTCGATTTATTCTTGATTTGATACAACTATCGATTTCTAGGGATACTATTTAATATCCGGTGGAGATCACTGGAAAAGGAAAGCAGTCACATACAAGTTTAAGAACAAATAAAATAATCGTAACATTCAATTTATTTATTTTCATAACACCAATTATCGTAAAATATCGTCCACAAAAGTTTTATAGAAGAAAACGTGACAATGCATTTATGCTTGGATTCTGTTGCAGGTACTTCAAATGCTCATGCACCATTGAGTAGCATATGTTTCGTCTGTTCTGCATCATGTCATATGCAAAGCCCACAATTTTCCTAATTCCGAATAGTTAGAGCTGGCAGGTGCATTTGATTACTCGTACATTCCGCAAATATCAGAATTCCACCTGTTCAGAATACGTTACATTTGGCCGTTGTCGATGAATTGCACATTCCATTATACAATGCTGTACCTCCGCCAGAATTATCCACCGGTGTTTGTAAACTGACTGGGTATATACATTTCCAGTGAAATACGGAATCGACGCGGTACACATTCTTTTCATTCCGCGAGCTCCGCTTCAACTTGTAATGGCATCCTCCTCGTTTCCACCAACTCATCTGTACCATTAGAATAAAGTAGATCAGAGTGGCTGCATGTATGTACTGTACAATAACAAGCTAGAATAGGATTTGAATTCAGCTCTTCCAATAAGTAATTTTGTAATGTGCTACCATTACCGTCAGTATGGCAACAAAATGGATCCTGATAAGCATGTATGTTATTTGGTTAGCCTATCGTCAGGAGAGTCAGGTAAACAATTTCTGTTGCTGCAGATTTACAGTCGACATGCTGGCGTCACATGCAGGTGTACTCCTCGGTTAATATGACAACAATGATTACAATGTCTCGGCAGCCATTTGTACGAGTCGGAGGCATGATCGACGTATAACTTGCTCAACGTCTTCGTTGAAGAAAAAATAGCACATCGTCACAAATTTGACGTAATAAAAAGCGAAATAAAAGATGCATATATGTATCACGGCATTATAGAGGGTGACTGAAAAAAGTGCAAAAGAAAACGTAACCCATATATCAATAAATTTAGTACCTGGGTGCATTCCTGGAGAGTATTAGGTTCTTTGTAATATTTATGGAGATTTCCAGTTGGATTGTGGTCGAAAAGAAGATTCCTGACGGCAGGCAGAACAACTCGAAATATCGTGGATACTGCCACTCTCCTGTAAAATGGGTCTGATGAAAATTTAATTTGTAAATGCATTAGATATATAACTTAGCATTTTCGCACCTCTTGACTGACATCAGAAGCTGCGGCTGTGCTTTTAACAGATGTCACCAGAATTCTAACAATGATAACGAGGAATGGAACGTTGGTCAAAAATTAAATAATTACAATAATTGTTAGAGGCAAAACATTACACTGAAGGTTAAGCAGAAAGTTATGGTAACTAGACTTCAATAGTAACCGGTTAATACTAATGAATAGATAAAATATGCATTGACAATTCAACAAAGTTATCAAATGATATAGTCCAGTTTGAACGGTCCCTATCAAAATATTTGACGGCACTTTTCCGTTAATGTAGACTCCCTGAACAAACATCCATCCAGACAGAGAGCACAGTAGAGTAAAAGTAAACACTGAGAACTCTTTTGCAAACAGCATCCTGGGAAATGAAAAGAAATATATTGGAATTTTCTTTAACCATTTGAGATGTTCTTTCAAAAAATATTCAATGCATGCATTTACGCTCACCCTGACAATGATCTCTGCCGGAATTAGACAAGCAAGTGTGTAATCAGTCAGCCAGCAAACACAATGATTTCCGTCCGACCCATCGACTCCTCATACAATTTTGACAGATACATAAGACTACAAAGACCATACATATTCTATTCATAGGGAACAATGTTTCTGGAACGTTTTGCAAACTTTGTTGCGATTCAAGCAAAATTACTCTCAACAACTAGAGCATTATACTTTGACCATTCACGTCGCCACCAAGTTCCGTTCTCAATAGGAACTCTGAAAGCGTTTCCTGTTGCGCTCAAGGAAATTGGCAGATGTGTACTTGTGAACGTGACTTGGCTTCTTGACTAATCGTGTTCTCCAGCTGCGGTGTGTGGCATGCTGTATACACGGTCCCATGTTGCGTTTCAATATATTTCTACGTCCCGGGAAGTAACATGGGGTACACTATTCTTATATATTAGCATACGTAATAAATTTTGCAATATATTTCTTTGTACTTTTCCTCTGTTCTGTCTGCTAAACCATGAATTCAAGTGATACTATAGACGTAGTCAGCAATTTCAGAGCGTTATCAACACTATAATCTGCCATTCACAAGGGCACGGACAAATTACTTCAGCTTTCACTCAAAACGTGATGAATGCGTGCTGCCAAACGGCGACAGCTTATTTTGCGTTTTCACTTTCTCCAGCGGCCACATTGATTAAATTTTTACTATGCTCGTTTTCGAGGAAGTTACTTGTTTCACTCGTATCTGCTTTTCAGTGATTAAGAAAGAAAGATGGAAATAAATAAATAAAATTTGCGTGAAGATTTGGTCCGCAGATGTCTGGGGAATATCTTCCCACTAATTGTGGCAAAACTGTGACTATCACGTGGCTCATACAGAACTTGACTGAAAGACTGAACGGAAGGAGCACTTGTTGGGCTTCTACGGACAAGTAAAATACCACTTGCATGTATTCTCAAGGACGCTGGTATGTTGTTTCATAATGCACCCCTTAAGCTCATGACATGAAAATCTGGGATCTACGGTCGCCGGGAAACAGCAGGGACGAGAACAATGCATCGCGTATTTGTTGCAAGTGTATGCGAGATTTGTGGCTGGATTAGTTCAGCTTGCAGCATCTGCAACCAAATTGCAAGTTATCCGTACATATTTATCATATGGAAGCACAATATGTACGTGATGCGCCATACGGTGATCTGAAGAACCTTGTTGCCTACAAGCTCAACGGGTACCTGCTTACTCGCGTTATTCGTATTCCCTTTGATGTTTCCTGTGTTGCTCATCAAAGAACAACAAGTTCTTTGTTTGACAGACGCAACGTCTTAAGTGAATTTTCTGCTCTAATTGGTTTGCTTTGACATTGAAGCGCGTTGGATTGAACAATACAGGTACAACAAATACACAATGTTGGCCTTAATATGGAGAAGATCAGAAGAGGGTGAAACTAAAAACGGCAGATCCTTTTATAACCGTCATACATTTTTAGAAAGGGAAGCAGGCAGTCTTCTCATTTGTCAATTGTACAACAGTTTCTAGTTGAAACCACGAAAAGGTCTATGGTTCTGTCGATGACATCGCCAGTGTTATCCAGCAGTAGTTGACAATGAAATTGTCATCAATTTTTAGAACATGTGTCTGTATTAGCGTTGCGTAATTGTAATATTTCCCGCACGAGTACATATATATGGGTAACTGGAGTGGTGTATCCGTCCGTTGCTTCATATGTTGTAACGGTAAAACATTAGACCATCCTTCTGCGAACTAGGGTGGCATGTCCATCGATCACTTTTGCACTTCATGGTAAACATCAATCCCTTTTTTAAAGGAATCACCCACTAACTCACGTCACTGCCAGTAAACATTGCATTGGAATATGAACCAAGCTGAAACGTAAAACGTTACTATCCCTATGTACTAACAGGAGCAGGCTTAACTAATTTCATGCAGCGCAGGTGTATTTTTAGCTTATATGACTTTTATATTTATGTTCTGGAGCGACTGCAAACGATTACCTTGCATAAGTATTGATGTCCGGATGCCACTTGATACCTAGAGACCTCATCTGGATATACATACATCATGCTTACATGATAAGTCTGAAATGGATCAGCATTACTGAGAAATAAAAGCCAGCCGGAATCTTCTTTCCTAATGCGCTGCGGACTAATCTTTGAGAAATAAACCGTAACCCTTGGTATAACTTTGCAAGCTCAAGGGACATACAACCATTTACGATATTGATAGCGAATTCAAGCGTACAACTATCGGATGGGTTTACCGGCCCGGTTCCCGCGGATCCATTTCCCCGCCAGGGTAAAACTCCCCCCAGGTCCATTTCCCCGCGATATATTTCCCCCGCAACGTCAATTCCATGTGTGATTCTTTCCCCGAATGGGTAACTTAAATGAAGGGCATTGTAAACTAATGAATATCCGTAGAATCATTAACGATTGAATTGCTACATCACGTTGCGTTTATAGTCCAAATATAGTCTATTAAATTATAGAGTATTGCATTTTAAAATAAAAAGGTAACCCTTTAAACCCATTTAACACAGAATTAATTAAATTGATTATTTTCCGTTCAACCGTTATGATATTATATGAAACATATGACTTCAAATGCAGTGGTTTTACGAACAAATACACCTTTTAAATGTTTACCATGTATGATAATCACATAAAAAGTTCTAACGGTTACCGTTACACGTTGTTGCTAAATTCAATATACAACATATATGTAGCCTTATAATATACTATAAGCCTGGGGAGTTGGATTTGCGGCAAGTTGGGTCAGCGAGGAGTTTTACCTTATCGGGGAAATTGATCCGCGGGGACCGGGTCGGTAGCGCCCAAATGGGTGGCATGCAATTTATATGATAACGGTTATGAAACTATCGCAAGTGGCTCTTATCGGCAGTGTTCCATACTTCAATAAAGCTAATTCTGTATCATAGAGAGTTTTTGCTTGGCATGTTCTTTGATGTATCTTTGCTTGCGTTATTAAACGGCTTTATCTACAAGGCATGCAAATACTGCTATCCGTTGTGAATCGAACAATTCAATTTTACATCTTCGCCAACACAAAGGATATCATTTGGTATAGCCTTGAGAAACATTCGCTTTCTCTAGTTACCTGTAGATCCTTTCTGCTTTCAAAAGGCATATAAAACTTGCCGCTAGTACATGCTTTGTACATTGTGTTCTTTTGTGTACATGTTTCCTGCTGCTCTTGGAAATAAAAATACATTCTATTGGTAGACTTCTGATGTGTTTCCGATTTCGTGATGAGTTTTCTTTCCGATCGGAATCCGGGGAGCCGGAACTAGAATAATTTAAATCTCAACCCATATACGGTGCCAATTTGTAAGTTCCGTGACCTTGTTTTCCATTTCTTCACACATGAATACCAATATACATTTTCTCGTGGAGCATACATTTATAAATGGCCTGACTTGGTTGCCTAGAAACTAGAATCGATTTTTTTGTAGAATAACTTTTGCTATCTGCAATAGACCATTGCTAAAATATTTGATTATACGTTGACGTCACTTTTGCTACTGTGGTATCAATTTGGCAGAATGGGAACCGTCCCATTGGAATTGAGTTTTGTTCACTTCGGTTGCTTTTGGAGGTCCTAGGACATTCTGGTACAATATTAACTAAATTGAAGTAGGTAATATTAACTCATAGAAACCAGTTATGTGGCAACGCTTACTACGACGATGGTCTTCTCTGAAGATGGCTTTCAAACAAGTGCGGCGTTTTTGATGCTACAAAAGGTCCACAGTACACAGTGCAGCTTTCCACTGCCGTCCTTGTTCAAATGGTAGAACCCATGAAATTAAAATACATTTTAATTATAGGCTTTCCGTTTCTCATCGAAAAATGTATACACGCTCGCAAAAGTGCCTTTGCACCTCAAATTTCGGTACTACTGTTGGAAAGGCTGTAATTATCCATTATCGGCATGAGTGCACACAATTGCTTTGTATACGTTTGTGCACTTAGAAAATTCTTTTTGGTGCAATGTGCAGTCTCGCATTTAATCAAATACACGTGTGCATACACTCACTTGTAATTCGTCCACTCCACTCCGCTTCTGATAATTCAACTCGTCATAATTACACATAATGACAGATAATGGCTTTGGTATTTCAAATGTCGTCTCGGCGAAGGATTTTTTTGTTGTGTAATTTTTAATGTGAGACAGTGACTTGTCAAATATCGTTACTCGGTAAAATGAATAAGTTGGATACTTTTGATGAAAGCTATCAACTGCTACAACCGCTTTTCCAGAAATTAGATGGGAGTATTTTACAGGATTTTATGGATTGCAGACATCTAGTCCTACGTATTATCGTGGTACTACATTTTCCACTTTCTCTTCTCCTTTACAGTTGTTTCAATACAAGCTGGTTGTATTGCAATGCCACGTGCAAACACTACCCACATATCATAGGAATCCATGGCCCACATTTTACTTTTCAAGTTCTTACACTTCTTAGAAAACTTACATGTTCACTCCTAAGGCAATAGCACTACATAAAATGCAAAACTTGTACCATTCGCTGGAATACGAGGTCTTGGGAGAAAGGGAGGAAATGTTATCTGTGCAAATCCCTAGATAAATAAAAAGTTGTTCTCACTGAGTAAAATATCAGGAAGCATGATTTACTAAAATATATGATAGAGAAACATATTCATGCCAACTTTAGGATTTTCATGTCTACCTCAAGACGCACGAAGAACAAGAGTTGCGTCACTGGACCCAATACACGGCCACAAGGTTGGTCATATCGAATGAAGTTACTACGACAATATCTGATACAATATCCTAAAGTATGTATACTTGGTCTACTTGAAAAGCTGTTTCCGAGGTATTCTGATGGCCCTTCAACTATGTAGACAAAACAGATCATTATCTTACGATGTCTAGAATATCATGTTATGTGATTCTTTAAGTTAGGGCGTATTTTACTCACAGTATCACCAATCGTCTTCTTCAGTCAAGCGCACTTGAAGCCATTACATACACTTACACAGACGCTTGATGCCAGCGGTAACATAAGTCGGGAAGCGTACGAAAATAATGAACCCATGCACAGGATAATCAAAAGACAATTAAAATAATTAACGAAAGAAAGCTAATTAAAATGCATCTTATGACTATATTCCGTACAATGTGAACTGCGGACAAAAATTGTAAAAATTTCCGAAATGTTGTCATTAGCAACATTGTCTAGTGGATTCTTGGACGACTTGCCATCACCACAAGCGAAGTCGCGTCGGATATTCCAAATACACCGACAAGTTCATATCACGTAAAATGCAAATTTCTTCGTCTATTCTCATGACTCATTTCTCACTCCACGTAACCCAACACGGTAAAATAATTTAAGTTTCAATTCCCTCTTCAAGCAACGTGAATGACCTAACAACATGCATCGCATTTCAGCTCGCGGGGCAGGTCGAATGAAAGCAGCTCGGCTATTTTACACCATAGCTGCACCAAGTCGACTTTCTTTTGTAAAATGCACCGCCATGGAGTCTGGAAAATTAATCCCTTTGTGACCACCGAATGAGGTATTGTAGACGGTAGCCAAGTTTACGCTGCATAAATTGATGCTGCATCACTCTCAAATATTCTCATGCAGTTAACTGAGGCGCAAAAGTAACTACTATACACAACTCTCTGGAAATCCTGAAGGTATCACAAGCGTACCTAACAACTGGCACGAATATACGAAAAGCAAAAAATCAAATGGCGTAGGTGATAATCTACTAATTTAATTATAGCTTGTATGTGCATTGATCTTTTGCTTTCAACATCTACAAATACCTTGGAGTTGTACCGAACGAGTTGCTAATTGGATCCCATGGGAAATATCCATTATGATTATATAAGTCTCCCTAGAAAACTTGTTCAAACCCACCTGCACTTTCCCATTCCACACAGTCATCCCCAGTCAGACAAAAAATACAACTCGATCTCAAGGCACACCATAGAAGTAATAGATAACATATATAGCCCATGAATACCGAAACAAAACAGCAGCGTTGCTATTGAACTTAAATTTGTTAGTGTTACGCACGAGCGATTCTAAATTGTTAGAAAATGCAAAAGGGGCATCACCTGGAACAAAAATAAATGTAAATGAAAGTCTTTTCCTCTGGCATCTTTGTTAATTTGCAGAAATATTTTAACTGGAAAGACAAAGTAAATATGCACTTTTGTTTTTATAAGTATGTAGTACAATGTCAACTCGGAACAATACTTCGGTATTTTTTGCACAGTTGTGAGTACACGCTTCCAGATCGGTTGAGGTCGAGTTTATAATGACATCTGGGCATCTGTGTTTGCCTTACACTTGGCGGTGTTACGGACAAAACGCATGACCTATATGAGTACGGTGTCCGTTTAGTTTCAATACTTATGTAATCGTAATAGTTTTGTGTATGGCTGTATCCGATGGACGTATCCGTGGCCACCGTGCAACGCCTGATAGAACCCGGCTTCTTAGGGCCTTTGCTTAATTAAATCTATTTTTGAAAATTCCAGAAAAAGTTTTGCACTATCGATCTTTGTCAAGTAACGAACTCTATAAAGGAAAGGGTTTTGTAATACGAGTTTGTCATTAACGAGTAGCTTCAACCGAATCAGACAATCAAGATATATGCGATGGTATTAATCGGATTTAACGTTTGTCCTATTGCATAAAAGGAACAAAGTGTATTGATCTCACAGCGTACACGTTACACAATGTTCAAATAACTTCAAATAAGTAAAAACTTTTGAAGCCAAAAGTTTATTGGGTTCATATCTAAATCAAAGACATCATTGGCTAGCAATATTGTGCCGTAATTCATCTTGCCCATGTTATCCCTTCTATTCGACTATTTTCTCGAAACTGAATAGTAATATCACGCATCACGGAATTCGTAAACGAGATCGCTTTATTATGCAATATGATAAGCACAACGGATAAAGAATATGCCACGTAGCAATGTGGTGAATTGTTTCGCAGTGCGACGTTACCACCTGCAGTCAAAAATATGCTTACACTTTTTTCCGACCATATTCAGGATTGCAGATTTTCTCCACGTGGATCTCTCCTAAAAGCCTCTGTTTCCGTTTCCCATTCTCAAAGTTGTGTCTGGAAGTTTATTGATTGTTCTTTTGCAAAAGTGTTTCCATTCTGCGAACAAAAAACAATCAACTGCACCAGATCGTGACATTCATCCGTCAGGATATCGATTCAACCTCGGTCGAAGAGAAAGTTGAGGGGCGGTCCTGGAAGCGCAGTTTGATGAAGCAATGTTACGTCAGATTTAGATACCATTTCAGGTTCACAATACTAAATAGAAATGGCTTTTCCCTTATACCTTGATACTGTAATTTCCCAAAAGATACAAAATTGTCGACGCAGAATAGAGATCAATTTTGTGTTTACTCTTTGACACAATCTTTGATCATGTGGTTATGCAACACAAATGGAAATGTCATGAAGATGTAGAGATGTGAAAGCAACCGTAATTTGATTAGAAATGAGGGAAAATTTCACTCTTTGAATTCGGGTCTACTTGATTACAAGGCATGTATGTGCTTAAAATATTTTGCTACACATTCCAAGACACAATATGTCGAGACACTCAGACAGCCCATTATGTAACATTATTGTGATACAAAAAGTTGATAATATTCAAAAGTTATATGATAATCATAAAAAATTGAGAACATATTGCGTAAAGTTCAACTAGGTATTCACTATTCACAGGCGCATTGGCTTCAAAACGGAAAGGAAAAATAATGCCGAGTAGAATATGCTGACACGTTGTTTTGACGCCGCCATTCTTCTCAAGAGCTGAATTTGAATATCCCAATGAAGTGGAAACATACGTGCCTTTCCCCTATGTTGTAACTTTTACACAACGCGTAAACAAAATGAAAGTAATGCATAAAGCTATTGTTCTGGCATGCATATTCAAAAAATGTACTGTGATAATAGAGGATGAATTGTTATTACATAATACGGTTTTTGTTTTTAATCATCCGAAAGATAAAGTTGACTTTTGTTTTTTCCGCCATGCCAGCAGATTTGCACTTTGATCGAGACAAGACTTAAATGCATTTTTATTTATTATAGCAGATACGGGTCGGGTATAAGTTTGCACGGGAACGTATGAGGCCGATTATTGTTGCCAATATCTGATACTTGACTCCGCTTGGATGACATTCATATGAACCAACTATGTGTATATGTTCCCATAACACTACGTTCTCGCTAACACAAAATCCTTCAACTCGAATTCAAGCCGTTCCCATTTTTATTTGCGATGCAGTATATTTTTTCTGCGTATATGGTCTAACTTATATTTACATTTAGAAGAAAGCACAAAGTGAAATCATAAACAATTTATAGATTGAGCATGTGAAACTTTACATAAGATCAAACCCCATGAATATTTTGTGCAGGGCTGACGACAACTATTGAAAATTTTAGTGTTTATGCTTGGATGCAAAACTTTGTTGGAAAAGTACCATGAAGACGTTTCTTGCAGACATAGACCGTTGAAAACTTACGTTATGATAATTTCCGTTATAGCTAAATGCACGTCGCATCTATCTAATATTATGAGAAAGTTTGCTTGGCGTATGTAATGCGCATCAGTTATGTAACACGTTGACTTGTAATAAATGAAACGTTAAAAATATGTTGGCATGATTGCGCATAATAATTACTTTTTCTATTCATCAGATCAATTTTTAGCGCACAAAATTGCAAACTGTATTCATAACAACACAATATACCCGTATGTCAAATACGTATTGAAAATATGTGAGATCCTTATTGACTTAAAATAATATATAGGCTTGCATAACAAAGTATCAAACGAATTACAATAGTATTATATGCTCAACTAGAGCCAAAAAATTGAGATAACTTTTATGATAATACTGCACGCGAAAAAATCCCCACTTGACTTGTTCCGTCTGCACAGGATAAATATGGTTAGGTACTGCAACGCTACAGGTCAAAGTATTTTAAGCAAGAAACAAGTTTTCTCAACTGGAAACACTTCCTCCGCATTTAGTCTCATTTTCGTTTCGTAAATTACATGTGAGCATCACATTCAAGCCATAAATTACACAATAGTCTCGAAAACAACATGAATAAAATATGGGAGGTACGTGACCTCTCGATATTTGCACCAGACAAGCTCTCCCAAGTACCATCACAACTTGTATCCATAATTATACGTTATTTACAACAAAGTCAACAACAAATTTGTCTCATTTTACACGTACGTGTTGCTTCTCCGAATCGTTTGCACTGACCCTGGCAACGGACTGCACGGCTTTGCAGTTAAATCCATAACCGACCTTGCCGCTAGGCTTTCTTTTTCACCGCATTCACTTTCGACACAAAGCATTTTCTCCCGTCGCACTTCCCCGCTTTCGTTTTCACTCGCAAAAACTGCGTTAAACTGATTACTTGATGGTGATGTGCAAACCAGTGCCGGCGGACGGTTTGATGCCGTATTATCAATTACATCGTTTTGAGGTGTGCCCGGATTGTTGACGGGATTGCCCAATGGGTCTATATGATTTGGTGTGTTGCTGGGTTGGAGTCTAATGTCGGCGGTATCTGGTAAGCAATTACGATACGTCACTGTTGCAAGCTGACCTGATCCCACTACGACATTTCCAAAGAATCTTCTTCTGTTGCCACGGCGATTTGCACTATATGTTCCTCGGCGACGACTGGCATTTCGTCTTGTACGAAAGCGGCGGTAACAACGACGAATAACTTGTTGGACGTCTTTACTTAGGAAACAGTATCCCACGGCGACAAATATGCCCTAAAGGAAAAACAAAATCTCATCACCTGTTTCCAAGATCAAATAGCGGGAATGTCAGTCTCAATACCTGTGTAGATCCAAGGAGCGCATTGGCGGTAATGTAATACTTGTGGAGACTTCCACCGGGATTGTAAGCGAATAGGAGATTGCTGACGCCAAGCAGCGGAACAAGAAATATCATCGAAATTGCAGCTCTCCTAAAAAAATCAACTACACATTCAATTTACATTCATATATTCTCCGTCGAATTTGTTAGCATTTCGGTACCTAACATGACCCGCGTCAGAGGATGACGCTCTGTTTTGAACCGTTGTCACGAGAATCCGCAAAATGTTAACCAGGAATAGAAGATTGGCCTAAATAAGATAAAAATAGTATTGATACAGCTTAGCCATCTAAGATGCGAGCAACAAACTTTGTTGAAGACGACTTACCAGAAGCATAAGTACTATCGGTATTGCCACAATCCAAATCTCTGACATTTCGCTGTATCCGCTCCAACATTTCACCGGATGATTTACTTCCATCATCCCACCATAAGTTGTAAGTATAACCAGGGGCAATACTGTAGTCATAATAAAATACGGGCTTTAGCAAGTGAACATTTTACAGGAAAAAAAAATTGACATCATCTCAATAAATAGAAATGAAATAGTAATGAAATGACGAATGTCAACTGAACTGTACCCCATCCAATGCAATAGTAAAGTTTGAACGGAGCCTCCCGATCGAACACATTTGACGTAAGCTTCCCGTTAATGTATACTCCCTGGACAAACATCCAGTGTACAGAGGCCACCGTAGAGTAAAGGTAAATAGTAAGAACAGCCTTGCAGACGAAATCCTGCGAAAATTTGGAACAAACATTGACAACGTTATTGATAGTCTGAATGGTTTTGAAGCATGGCAGTTACAATGACTGATGGATTTCTTACCAAAGTGCGGTAATTTGCTGAGTCGCTAAATATGACGGGGTCTGTGATCACCAGCAGAAACGTATACCTTATTAGCAAGGCCGTCATCAAATTTTTCAAAATGTTCACCCGATCGCATCGAAGGCATCTAAATACATGTGTTCAATGAAATACGGGATATCAATTCCAACTCTGTTTCTCCCGGAATAATATTTGTTGAAATACTATTTATGGCCTACCGGAAATACTGGAAAATGGTAACTGCCGGAATAAGACATGCTAAAGAAAGTATTGAGCCAGCAAACAATATGTACTGTGTGCGAGCCATCAGCTCCTCTTCCAACTTCTACAAAACACAAAACAAACATTGAGATCTCCCATTGAGCCTGATATTTTTGGTAAGAAATAGTTGTATGGAACGTTTTTGAAAAACTTTACTGAATGTAGAACGAATTCCTCGTAAGACACAGCGCACTCGGTGTAGTTTGTCCAGTTTCCCCAGAGCCAAGTTGTGTTTTCCTGACAAATTCTGAACGCGTATCCGTTTGCGTTTCTCGCAAATGACGGCTGTGTATTTCTAAATGCGTCGTGGCAGCTTCTAAAAACGGGTTCGCCTGCTGGTGTGGCTGGCCAGCAGTACACTTGGTCCCAGGATGCGTTACAGTAGGTTCCTAAGTTACGAGAGAAATATTTGTCGACATAACTGTTATTGAGCTGTTGCTATATCAAGTCAAAAATGTTATTAAATTCGTTGACTGTGTCTTAGATTTTCGTAAGATATGTTGCGTAATGGTATTTTTTAAATCATGATTCTGGTGATGTGAAGCGTGTGAAATCAAAAAGTTATATATCAGTAGTATATAAAACGTCTTCACGAAAAGTTCAAATGCGAATATTATACATGAATATAAATTAGAGTAATTATCCACTACCTTGGTGGTAAATTAATTTGGTGTGAAATAAAATATTCTTCGCGCATTTTCCTTGTGCTAACGCGTAACTGTATCGATTTTCATTACTTGGATTGCACACAAGTAATACGACCTTTTGACTCCAAAATGTTCCTTTCACTTTATACATCATGAATAATCTCATCCTTGAACATACACATTGCCTCTATGTCGAACACAAATGCTCAGCTTTCATTACTGAATTCGTTTATTCACCATTCAACCTTCAGTACCGTAAACGTTTTCCCTGGGGTAGTAGCCTTTTTATTTATATTTCTAGTGCATTCACCGTGTATCAAAGCAAATCTGCACAAAAAACTGCCTTTTGCAGGCTTGACGCATCATAGATGGAAAAAAACAAAATTTATACACGAACCAACTGGTTGAAAAAATAACATGATTACCTTCTAAAAGATCCGTTGGTGGATAAAACCATGAGCTCAGTAGACACTCTACACCAAGTCTTGAATATCCCAGATCCTTCAGTTCTGTAATTTGCCACTCACTTAACGCCACAGACAAATTCCCCCAACTTTCACTCAACACTTGCTGAACTAGAGACGCAAAATCGTCATTTGTAATTTCTTCGTCTCGATTTATCCCACCTTCCGCCATGATTAATATTGTCTTTGCGCATTCGCCAAGAAATTACAACTTTCACCCATTGTTACTTGAGCTTGATGGAAAAGAAGGGAAGGCTGAACTTGCCCAAATGAGACAATGTGCTTACATCTAAACAAAATATGAGCGCAGACACTTCACCCAAACTTGCGACCATCTCGGCTGGCGTACGGCGGGCGACTGAAGGATGAAAGGGAAAGTTCACTTGTTGTTATTTCACACACTGAGGGAGAATGCTCCACGTATACTCTCTGCAGGACGCTGGCTGGGTGTTTTCTCAGGCATCGAATATACTTGCGACGTATGTATGCCTGGGCTATTCGAGAAAGTGGAAACCAGAACGAACATCAATAATATTCTCTTATATTCAGGTTTCCAAATGCTCATATGAACCGCATTTCGTCCTGGAGTTGTCATCTTGTGCCGCAGCTGAAACCATGTTCTACCAAATCAGTATGCTTTTGAAGACACGATAGCACAAGGTGATTGTGCACATCAATAGGTTGAGACAGAAAACCAAGGTGCGTATAAAAGCTCCATTTCAGCTTGTTTTTTCATTAGTTTTTCTGGCTTTGATGTGTTATTTGTTGCCTCTCAAAGCATCCAGTTTTCTTTTGTGACATGTATAATGTTCTAAAACCTCAGACGGAAATTCTTATCCGGCGCCGCGATTCCGTCATCAGGATTTTGGGTATCGCATGACAGATATTTTAGTTCAGCAGTAATATTTTGGCAAGGTATATGGCCGGCATATAAGCGAGAATTTGCACGTTGGGCGTTTTAAGTGCATTTTCAGCTCTAATTAGTTTGCAGTGGCCATGAAGCGTGATGCCTTGAGTAGCACAGTGGCAACAAAAGAAAACGGAGTTGACTTTAATGTTTGCAAGAGTTCGTGTGAGTGAAACTAAAAGCCGCAAAAGCTTTTATAACCTCCATAAATTTTTAGAGAGATACACCTCTTAATTGTATTTGCAAAGTGGACTCGACAAAAAAGGGGAGCGTTACAGCGCACCACAGGTTGGGATTATGCGTATATATAGTCGTATCCCATGATCCCAACACATGTCGCATCAGAAGGTACGTCAGCATTTTACTTGTAAAACATTGAGTATAGTGCCACAGACAAAGTAACTTAATAAATTTCATTTCGTCTGATACAACCAGTAATCCATGCTACCATCAACATGATACTTAATTGCTAAATTAAATTTGGCTCTAATGTCTTTCGTGAGCTTGTTTGGAAAATGAGCAGTGTAATGTGTGCTTTCTCTGCTATTACAGCAGTCATGTTAAGCCAAGCTTTTGAATTGTTTTTCTGACCTCACAATCAGCTCACTGGTCAATATAAGCCAATTATAAAAATATAAAACGGTTACAACATGCGGTGAGATGTTGTTCTATTTCGTCTTTGTGGAGAGGTCGTTTCAAAGGTAAAAGTCAACTGCACAAGGGTAACGGTTTTGTGGATGACATTTCCTGTGATAACACTCAATAGACGAGCATGAAAGTTGCACCGCATTTTTAGTAAATGTGTCTGTATTGCCTCTGAGCAAACGTCATTGCATTTGCTTTGCGTCAATACAGACGACTCGGACTCTATTCAGTTTTGGTTACGAGGCTGTTTTTTTCGGCCATGAGAGGTAACTATTTTCCTATAATTACGTACGTCGTAACGAAAATAGAGGGACGGGTTGCCAAGAAGTGCAATAGTTGCCACTGAATCATTCTGATCAAACGAATAAGATATGACGTCTCGATCTGTTCCATTAGCAAATGTAAGAGAATGATGATGTTTGCTTTTGCGGTTGCCTTAAACAAGATCTATATGTTTCATCAATAAACAATTATCCATCTGGAACTAGAGTGGTGCGTTATCGACTAAAATAATATTAACTTAGTTATAACGGCCTGGAGTAAGATTCGTATCTAGGGCTTTTGCCAGAATGAACATTTGCAAATATGGGTTATTTTGCATGTGTGCACAATTGTGCTTAGGGCAATTTGCCGGTATGCCAATTTGCAGAGAATGACATTTGCATGTGTACGGATTTGCCGGTACTTTAATTTGCAAATCCATGGACAGGGGAATGTGCTTCCCGGAAAATCGGCATGACCGCAAAGGAAAACATGCAAATGGGCTTACAGCAAAATAACTCATACCTGCAAATACGCATACCGGCAAAATACCGGTAGCGGCTAATTCCACAGTTGGATTGTACCGAAACTTTGTCGTTGACTCATCACGGGATTGTCCAACCTGAGCCTAGCCGTGCTTGTCTATCTAGGACGTCACTTCTCATGATAAAGTGCACGAGCTGCGACAAGCTACGCCGAGAAAAACTTAATGCTTGTGTAATTGAATAATATTGGACGACTTTCAAAAGTGGGAATTTCTCAACGTAGCCCATCTGCCATCAAAATACACCCGATTTGACTCAAATGTATCATATAATTTTCTAGAAGAGTCCGCACCACAAGTTTTAGAATTCACGTTTTTCTAACCACTTAATTAGTACAGAACGGTCTACATGCCATAATCCGATTAAAATAGATGAGTAATCCGTCGCAGCATACTAAAAATTTATACTTTTGTCATAACTGTAGCGTGCTTAGAGATTGTGGTAGTTTTTAGTAATTTGAAAAGTGTAATCCACGTGACCGGCAGTACAAATTTAATCTGCAACTAATACATAGTTGCATATCCATTGGATGTACTAAAAACCCAAATGCTCCATTACTAAGCAGATAAACACTGGAAAAAACATGATGTTGAAATGAGAACACATTAAAAGGATCAACGTTACCGGAAAATGAAAGGAAACTCTAATCTTCAAGAGATTCGCAGAATCCCTGAAGAAATAAACTTCAAATTCCATCCACAATGCCGATGTTAACACAAAAGACCACAACTAAAAAGCGCTATTAGTAAATACCTGAAATTGCTCATTCCAGCTACATCCTAGTGCCTACTATATTTTATGAGTTGCCCACTGCCCGTTGCTTGCAAATTGTACCCGAATGTTCCATGGCCTCTAGCACAATGTACTCCGTAACCTGATCGCACAGAGCGGATTACACGAGTCGAAAGTTTGTGAGGAGGATATAAGGATTAATTAAAGTATTTCCACCATTCGCCAACTTTTGTTCAAACAGTGCAATTCATGCAGCTGAAGTACCTGACCTTGAGCATACTTCTGTCTTTCTAGATGAGTTTGGACGAGTATGAAAGTATGCAATGAATATTGCATGGCTCAAGGGACTTGAAAATGAGACCGCCTGCAACTCGTGGCTCGTATAAAAGAGATTCACACTCTAGTAATTCAGCTGTGTTAGGATGTAATAATTATAATTTGTTTGCTCTTTTGTTACCAAACATGCCTACTGGTCATGTAGTGCATCCATTTGGCATCACCGAATCCTAGATACATCTCTAATGCAAACTATACACAATGATATATCCTTATACAGGCTTGGTTTTTCTGAAAGATTCAAGTATGTATTGACATTCTTTGGATCATACACGATGAAAAGATTGTTTGTAGAATGTTGTTGCACACAAGTTTAATTCCGTATATTAATTTTTAAAGATGGTAGCAAAGAGAAAACACTATGTAGGTTTTGGATAGTTTTTCCTTCTTGGAGATGTTTTTTCGATGATAATCTTGGGAGATGGAAGCAGAATAATTTGAAACTCAACACAATTGAGCAGCTTAGGGTGGACTGACCCCCTTAAAAATGTCATGTCTTTCGTTTTCCTTAAAATTTATTTTGTGAGTGATATACTGAAAATTGGGAGCGACCAACTTTTCGATTGGTTTCTGGTGAGATCCAGGTGCCCGCTATTAGGGCACTCGTAAATTTCATCATAATATAAATACCAAATTAAATTACTAATCCTGTTTGAGACACAAAATTGGCGACTATGGTGATATTACAATTTCCAACCGAAACATCGAAATGAAATACTTTCGCAAAATACTTAACATGATGTGCTTTTGATGCTCATCCAATGGTGAGTGCTTGCTGATATTTTCATCTTTACATTTTAAAGTAGTCACTAAGTAAATTATAAGTAAATGCGAATAAATGAATGTTTTTAGGGGGGGTCAGTCGCCGTTAAGGGATCTGATGCATTACGTATGCATATTACGTATGACCTTGTTCCGCATTGATTCACTCATAAAATATAATAGAGATTTTTCTCGGCGAATATGTTTACACATTGTTTGTCCCCGCGCAGAAAAACTTCGAGGCGATTTTTCTCTTCCATTCTAAACAACGTATGAGCTTGATAATAATGTACACCCCAAAATGAAAATATATACACGCAAAACCTCTTTATTTGTGAAAAGCGGCTTTAGGTCCAACATCCGTTTACATTAAACACACTGGAGATGAATATGCTTAGAATAATATTCATTAGGCTGCAGAATTATATACAAACGTATAGTGAATAGTTTTAAAAGCCCCTACTTCAGTTCACCGCACAAGAGGAAAGTTTTCGCTTGATGTAACACGCACTTGCTGAATCACAAGAGCTAAGCACCAGTCCTCAAAACTAAAGGCATTATGTGGCACGAAGCTCATCCACACATTCTTTCGTTTTCGAGGAGATAACAAACATATCTGCTGTAGGAAAAGGAACATGCCGCATCGATTTGATTTCACGCCGAGCGTCCTTTTTCTTTTTGACCTGATTTGAAACACGACATGAATGAAAGCGGAAGCAGAAATATCAACATTTTTTTCTGCTTGGTTGGAACTTCTACAAACAACTGCGAGGTTGGAATGCCATTTTTGTTTAGCTAAAAATGGTGCCACCAGTCGTCGGTTCAACACATTCAAACTAAAAGAAAAAAAACGTGATAATACAGAATTAATATGTCTGTTATTACATCTTTATTACATGTCATATTATTATGATAGGGCATTTGCGAAGTCACGTTGACTTTTATTACAACACTAACTGTGCTGGATATCATCGTCGAATTAACTCGTTTTCAATAACGTTACAAGGATATCGTGGATACTTTCGTGGAGCAGAATATTAATAACACCCAATAGAGTACGATGATTACAAGAGAGCTGCCACTTTGTACGCCGTAAAACTGTTTCTGCTACAATATGATTCTTAGAACCTATATTTCAATAACATACAAGGTTTCTGACGAGGCAACAGGTTTCCAGTGTAATTAAGAGCAGCTTCCATACTTATCTCGTGGTACATCATCAAAGCATTAAGTTGAAGAGCCAAAAAACATGAAATCCACCCACGAAATTACAAACTAATGTTTTTGAATTATTAATTTCCTATTCACAGTCCTATGAAATATTCAAGCTCTAATAAACCGCTTTGTACATCAAATCCCGGAATTATGTTCTTATATTGCTTCGCAGTACTCTGATTACCTGTTATCATATGTTTAGTGTTCACGAATGCGTGTGTTTAAAAGACACGAGTATATACACTTTCATGAGGGATGTTGTGCGTCCAGTTAGGACACATGTAAATACTTTTGCAATCAACAGAAATTACACTAACGCCGACCTGTAACTTATATACTCAGCTCTGCTTAGGACAAGAGTAAAGAAAATGTAATTTTGACTTTATAGATGAATGAAACTAATCCATAATACCGTGATGTCCAAAATATCGCAAATCTCTTGAATCTGTGATGGCATGAAGTTATAAAAACAAGGTATTTTTGTTTTGCGGTCCACCGCGTTCCCTCTCAGTCAGTGCTGTGAAATGGCAAAGAAGCAGACAGCTACTCCCATTGGTCATTATCGCCCATCCAGTGCACCTGGAACCACGAAACACAAAACTGCGTTCCCTATCCTTTGTTAGCGATGAAAATACACAATAGCGGATTATGGTTAATGCATTTCATGTGTCAGGTTGGTCAAGTATGTATTTAATGTCTTGCTGTGAAAATAAAAAAGCAATTCTGTGAAATGTTGTTATTCGCACAAGAGTAGGTAAATCGAATAGTGTTAGGTGGAGCGGGAAAATCAATTTATACCATCCTGCCCCAGAATACAGTAAAGTGTGGTTGATGGTTTTTTGATGGTTGAAACATCTGTAGCATCACGAAACTTGTGTTATCTTATACTAAATTTTGCACTCAATGTTTCGTTGTATACTTTGCTATTCCTACATTTAAAACAAATTCCCACACATAGAGACAGACATCGAATTGGTGCTTAGAGATTTTGCAGGATGGGTTCATGATTGCACAAGTAAGTTGCAAAATTCGATCGATGTTGCTATGGTGACATCTGGACCCAACTTCGGGAAAATACTTGATGCTAACTGTTGCAAAATGCTATAATTTCCCCATTAATGCTGTTGCAGATATAACATATAGGAATAAGGCTTTCTTTCTGTTGCCAGCCATTGCATGTCTTAAAATAACATTCAGCAATTCGTATAAATAAGTCCACGCTAGCTTCCATCCATGTGTAACAGAACAAGCCGTATCCAGTGTCCTAGCAAAGATGATTGCTGCTGCATTTGTTCCCATACTGGACTATAGTGCATGCGGCTGAATATTATTTTTATTCCAGTTGGTCTGCATGATGAGCTAAAATGTACTATAACTCTCTCTGTCTCTCTCTTTTGTCTCTTCTTTGTTCCATTGCCGTATCCGACATTTCGCATTCCACAAGTAACCATAAATAATAGGGTGTGCTTTAGACTTCAGATCACGTAAAAGAAAATAATGTCTAGTTTAATTCGTCTGATATCATCTAAAAGCAAAGAACAAGATGAATCAACAGAACGATCAAATAGCAGCATATGTAAATATTTAATTGACTCGCTGACAGTTCACATCTTCACGGCACAAATACTATAAGAATCTATTTTATTCTGAACGTAGAGTTGATACTCGTCATTCGTCAACTACAAAGGCTATCGTGGAGGATTATACATTTATATTACGTCATCGCAAGACGCGGATACAATGTAACTTATAGAATATACCCCCTTGATTACAAACGGTTTGGATATATGTACGCATTTTAATTTACCGTTCCTGCCGTATCTTATGTAGCAACGAACAATACTGAGAAACAGATTATTTAATACCAAGTCGTGCTATACTTGCATTGGCAAACCGTGCCTTAGGAGGTAGACATCTCATCTAACAATAAATAGTATTCTGATGACATAGGCCACATTTCAGTAGAAGCAAACTGCCTCGACCAAAAATAGTATTGTATCTTCGCATGTTGAAAGCTACTTTCCAGGAGACTAAAGTGTCAACAAATGCATAAGTGAAAATGTTCATAGTCGCCCACGCCCTTGGAGTTCCTTATATATCATGCGTAAAAATAGGTACACATGGTATTTCGTAACGTTACGTGAGAAGTCAGAGACACAGTGAAAAACAATACTCACGATCAGTGACACCGACATTATGAACGTAAATACCATGCTGTTTTATTATATATTCATCCAGGTTGCTCTGCCATTTTATTGTCGGCACTCCTGCAAATGATTCTAGTTAATCTGACAGTCATCAACACGAAACGGGCAGGAACGTGACATTGATCTGTGGAAATATTGCTATTTGCCTCCGTATGTTGCGTCCGTTTTATGACACGATTTTGCAAAAGTATCTGTAAACTTTCTAATAAATCATTCCAACTGAACTATATTCCCTCACCCACACGAATAAATAATTTGATGTGAGAAAAATTGTGACCCATTTCACATTGTATACAACCTTTCATGGGCTAGGTGGACAGGAAATTTAATTCATCATGTGAAAAGAACGTGATGGTTAGAGAAGTCATGTCATGTTTGAAAGACGTAAATCCGTAGACAAGTTGAAGATACTTTTTTTAATATCTGAAATGCTTGTAATTTCTTGTGCGAACTTTCAAGGTTTTATCAACCGACTTCTTTTCCCAGCAGATAGCTTTGCGTTGGTCGCTTCACTGCCTCAATATATTATATTTATTCAACGGTTCATGTTCTCTGATATATGAAGTTTTGAGATATGTGCTACATATCATTTTTATGAGGCCTATTACAAGATTCTGGTATTCATTTTCTGAATCCCGAGTAAACCTGAACACAGTTTCCTGCAGGATGACTGATGTAGCTACATTCATAGATAGTTCTGGAAGAATTCCCACGCATACTTATAACTACTCTTGTACAAACATTCGTACAAGTGTGTCCATAAACTTTTGTACTTGACCCGTGCTGTATAAAATATGATGTTATAAAATTATATGTCATGCTCAAAACTTTGTCAGTAATGGGTACAATTTTTCGTTTAATGGTTCGGTGAAATTACGAATCCATATTCGCGACAGCACGAAAGAGTAATATTGAATCAGAAATATAATCATTGAATCATATCTTGGTTCACAATTGCATGCGGGCACAAGTTTTTTCATCTTCACCATCAACAATAAAAAATACATTTGCCGGTCACCGGTAGTGACCAGGGCAGCAGCATAAACGAAAAAATTATAATTTTTTATCATTCGGCTTGCTAAAGTATACGGTCGTGTTACACTTACCGTTCACGTAGAAACATTGATGCCATGGAGCATCGAAACCTTGAGTTCTCACGACACAAGCTAATCTTTACATTAACTTTAGACATAACACAATTTCCGACTTTGGAGTCTTATAATGCGCATGTCTAATCGTGATCAATGTTTTAGTTGTGTTGTCGCCTTCGGTGCAATGCAATGAAGCCAAGAAAGTTAGTACCTTTGTTGACAAATATTTCGTTAACTCACATGCAATAATCTTTTTATATTAAAGCAGCAATCTATGTTAAAGCAGAAATCATTGTAAATTACCCCTAAATATTCCATACATCTCCTGGACTGAATTAAAGTCACGTAAAAAAGGCCAAATGATACCACTGAACAAAAGTGCCGCGTGTTAATAAGTGAGTACCCGATAAATGCAATTATACAATACCAATAAAAGCTCAGGTTGAACAAGACAATGCAACATAGGCACGGGAGATAATAGTTTAATGTTACGTATAAGTATATATGCTGTGACCTTTCAAAAACGGTGAATTATTAATAGCGCGACGGGACGAACCAACGGTGTGGAAATTATATCCTTTTAAAAATAATTTGACGACAAACTTCTCGAGAAATTCAGTTCCCGGTATGCTACTTTCACTTTTCCGTAACACACATCACGAGTTGACACAAGTGAAGATACGGAATGATAATAATAGCTGGCATATATCTACAGGCGGTACCACTCCACGGGTGACATGAAGAAACTTAAGGTGATAAGTTGTATTGCGCAACGGAAAAAGCTCCTCGTAATATAGTGAATAAAATATAGCAACGAAGTGTTACGCTCTACATAGACTAGTGAACAGATAGCAAATGTCAACGAAATGTTATTGTAAAAAGATAATGCCTATCAAACAAAATACAATGGCCAATCAAGCTGATTATTTGGGCGAACTGTCGTAAGCATCAGAATAAGAATATGCATATTTTCTTTCATGTTTCATACATATAAAAATTCCGTTCACGATTCATGTTTTGTTCAGTAATGACTAACAAATTCAAAAACCAATATTGTAGCTTGGCGATGCTTAATGTGATAAAAGAGAGCCATTGAATCTACGATGCCTACTTCCGCCTTAATGGTTTTCGCAAAAAGCTTTCAGGTCTACCAGAAAAAAAAGTCACGTAGACGTAAACATCATTTACGTTTGATTTTGTGCTACATAACGGTTTCTTGAGATTTAAAGTACAATGTGTCTCAATGACAACACTTATGGCAGTCAGTGTACATCTCTGTATTCCGAGTTCAGGACACTTAATTCAGATACCTCAATGGCTCGGAAATCGGAGTCATGGACAACGAATTCAGAGATGGGGAATCGGCATTCCGAGTCAAAACATAAAAAATTATCATTTTCATTAAACAATGTTTAAAATCGCCGAGTAATGGAAATTTGGAGGGGCATTGGGGTTTATATTGTTAAAATATAAATTTGTGTGAATTTAGAAACTTTTCACCGAGCGGGAATTTTTTTTACCGTGCGGAACATTGTTAAAAAACTGGTTAAAGTTGTAAAAACCTATCATTGATATGCATAAGGCGAGGTCACATGGTAGGTATGAAATGCTTTATGATTAGGTATTTATTATTGATGGTGGTTCTACTGTATAGGCATAGTCCGTGCATAAGATGCCGTCAGACTTTGATATGCGTTATGCACAATGCCAAATGACTTGACGTTTAAAACAAGGATTTACGTTTAAATGGTTAATCCTGAGTTAGGTTTGTGGGGTGTTGAGATGGGAACTTGGAATAGTCCCTGTGAAGAGGAATTTGAAGTTTCCAAGAAACATAGAAATAAAAGTCGTCTAAGGAGAATGCTAACTTAGGAAAGAAATCAAGAAGACAGTTTTCATAGAACAACGTGTCGGTATGAAAGTAGGTAAATGAATGATGATGATGATGCCTTTACAGGGCCTTTTATACCCGCTAGCTCTCATTTACTATAAGATCCATAATATGGATCATAAAATGACAAACGAGCTGAGGACAATGAACTTCCAAATTGGCTGCTTGGTATGCAAAACTGCTGGTATTGCACCATGAATATTAAGATTATCTTTATAAGCAGAGACTTCACAATAGATAGATAGATATCATCTGTGATTGCAGCTAGGACTCTGAATTCCGAGTCCAATATTTTTTTTTGTTAATTTGTTTATTTTTGAATCGGAAATCGTAGTCCATGACTCTGAGTTCCGAGTCATATTGAGGCCTCTGATTTTTGTGTCCTGAGCTCGGAATACAGAGATGCACACTGACTGTATGGCGAATCGTAGAAAACGTTTATGTTGAATATGCTCTCAGGATTCACCACATAATATTATAGCGTATACAACCAGATATAAATTGAGTTGTGACAGCTATTATCGAAGACTCAATGAGCCTCAACGACAAAGTACTTCGATCGAATATTTGTAACGCGGAAAGAGTATAAACAGGAGAGATGTCGCATTCTACTAGATCTGAATTTTTCTTTGTCATTCGACATGATTGATTTACATCCAACGCGTTTGAGCCATTAATATTCTAGATGCACGGTGCCACTTACGAAAATATTTAATAACTGATACGAATTCATCAGGTACTTAGTATTCATTTTCGCCCGGTAGCTTGTAATTTGCACTTTCGATAAAACATTAGGTCGAAAGAACACAACAAGTCAAAGGTGCTGAATCATGACGGTTATACCTCCATTCCGACTCTAACGTCACAATTTGAATGTATTGGATAATATCACTGTTTTTACCAGCACGAAAATCATTTGCTGTCGTAATACCGACAATTACATGATGAAATCTGGCTGATGTATTTCTAACGGATTGTTGCTTGTTGCGTTCAGACTATTTGAGATAAAAGCTAGTAAGTTGTAACCTCTAATATATAACTACCGGCAGAGTCGTGATGTCGAGCTAACTAATTTTTGTACTTATTTGACCATTATGCTTCGTCAAATGTATTCAAATTGAACATGTCCACCTGTTTATACAATAACATGTTTTACCCCTATACATTCGGGGCCTCCTCCCACCGACAGGTCACCGATTTGACCAATGGTATCTTGACAAAAAAATGTTCGTCTTGATCCCTTATATCCATTCATGCAATAACGTGTTTTTACTATTCTATCACCCCAACCACCCCAATGACGTCGACCACCCTACTTCCGGCCAATGATAAGGTACATGATTGAAAATCAATTGGTAACGTGATCGTGGGCAAAGGTACCTCTATACCAAATTTGAGACGAATCCGTCGACGTGGAGGGAAGTTAGAGTGTTTACGGACAGACAGACAAACAGACCAACCGCTATAACTACCGTTCAAACATTTCATGCTTCCGGTAGTTAATAATATCCGTAGGCATATTGAGTCGATATTGGTGCAAAAAATTATAACATGTGAAACAACTATAACCTACGCATTTTCTGGAAGTAGAAATGCAAGAAAATGGTTGAGTTTGGATATGGTACAAAAAGTAGTTGGAACATAAAAAGTTTGCGACCATTTGATTCCCATCTTTCATTGTTCTAGAAATCCACCGAAATGTCATACATTATTATGTATATAAATAGCATTACTGTATACCATCGTTAATTTGTAAATGCTCACCGGCTGTGTAATAATTGTAATAATGCGAGCACAAAATGCCTAACGCTATTTTCAGGTGTCACTATGTTCTAAAAGCGGATATAAAAAAATTGAGCGGAGACATTTGTCACTATGCTTTGAGCTTTATTGTCTCAACCAAAAGTTAAATCCAGATCGACGTTGTCACCAAGCTTATCCTCGAATGATAATACTTTTTCTGCATTGAGAGAAGTTCTATAATCGTCAATGTACGCACTATGACAGTAGAATATTTCAAATATTGCAGCATTGGTGCACATGTTATTTTCATAAAACAGACGTTGCTGGCGCTGGACGTGTAGACAATGTTTTTTGCTAACCCTGGCTTTACTTTAACTGTATAAGCGGTTCTACTCGTTAGATGGCTTGACACAAAATTTTGCTATTGTATTCATATTTAGTGTAACAAGTTGTAAAGTATAAATAAATTTCAGGCGGAACGCAGGGTCCCGAACTAACATTATGAAACTTATTGTGACAACAGTTTTGGCGTTTACGCGGAAAATATACACTTGACTGATCATCACATTTTTACTTGCCGTCCATTATACATTCACAGGTAATAGTGAATAGTTGTCTAACCCAATTCATAAATATGTACTATGTGATCATCATACCAGTAACTCTAAATATGAATAATTCAGATGTTTGTGCGGTGAATGTGAGATGAAATTTTTAAGTAATTATCTTTTGTCCTACAGTAATACAAACTGTACAAGCTGAATCTTGTTATCTTCTTCACACTAGAGCACATGAATATTTACTGAACGACTGGGTTAACATTCTCTTGCGGTCGGTATGCATAGGGTTATTCATCGCATACGTGACCGTACAGTTCCGTGTACTCAACACGTTCATGTATGTGTTATATATTGTTCTTAGTCGTCATCCTTGCAACCAAAATGACAGTCTTTATTCCTGCCAGCACAATCCCTCATATTAATATTGTAGAAACCATAGTTTTACTACATAGACTAGCAGTATTCTTTCCGACCAGAGCCATCAACAATTATTTATTATCCTCTTAAAAACCGGCATGGGTCCGGAATTTCAGAACTTTTGCAGTATTTGCAACATGCACGTATCCATAAGTTGTTATAGCTAGTGGCGCAGTGCCTGGCCCATCACCGAGTCCCCCGGACATGCATACTGTGCATATTCTAAGCCGCGGCATCACATTTGCAGCAAGAAAATACGTATTAGTTATAAATTTCATAAACGATGAAACATGGTTCAAACGTCGCTGTTACTCCTTAAAACTTTTCCAGTTTATTTTGGTACGGACTACCTGTCCTTTTTAGGTGTGTTCATCGGCCGCGTACGAAGTTTCATTTCGTTTATGTCTTCATATTTCAGAAGAAAAACTTTTTTCCACGTGCACTTTTACCCTTGATATTAATTTTACCTCCATAAAATAGATTGCTTGATGTTGAACTAAACCTGAATGTTGGGTATTTATTTTCGTTCGACTCCTACATCAAGCAGGTTTGTATTGTAATGCATTCATACACATGACCACAGGACAGATCTAGGTGATTTTGCATAATGCAATACTTTGACTTCTTTAAATCACAATTATATTTTTTCCCGAAGCCCGTTAGAGTGAACATGCCGTGCTGCTTACAGGTAGATGCTACTGCATGCTGCGTGATGGAAAATGACAATGGTTTCCGCCGTTACTAAAATTCCCGCTCCTCAATAAATTACGTAACCAACTTTTTCCAGCAATATCTAACACAAAAGCTGATAAGCTACTGTATATTTGTTACCCATACTGGATTTTTAACTGTTAGCGGAGCATTGATAAATCGTTGTTAATTTCATGAAAGCAGTGTGGATAACGGATACTAAATTAACTACTGTGGAGTCCGAAATGGCATACGTACATGTAGTAGTTTATCAGTTTCAATTTAAGATGTCGCTCGAATAAATTGGATATATAATTTTGGAGGAAATTGCCATTTGCACACACGCCATATGCAGCGAGGCGATCACGCTTCGGGGCATCACAGCATATTGAAGCTTTAGTAATTTTGAAAGCTGATAGGCTCCGTTGCGCCTGATCCAACAAGATATTCTTCCAGTCATTTATTACTTTGCAGGATTATGGAAACCGTAAATTCCACTTTCACTGCAGTCAGCCAATTTGATACCCGAATCTCTATCTCATTTTAATGGAGTCGTTTCCTATACGCTACAAACAGACGGACAGAGCCCTCGCCTAGAAGCGCCTAGCTCTGAGGTAGTACCGGCATAGACTGAAGTATGAACCTGAAAGCCATTTACTTTTGTTGCCGATGATAGATTTGCAGCTACAAATTCCTTCTCTGAAAATGCTTTGCGATAGACATGCCAGTCTCACCATGGATATTTGGGTACCCATGTAGACTGAAGTTGAATACTTTCCTGTAGCAACAACGCAAATGTACCAATGAGTATCTCAATATGCGTATTTTCCAGGGCGCTTTTACATTCCATGTTTCTCAAAGGCCACACTATCCAATTTAGTATATGTTTTGGGCAGTTGGTTGGAATATGTACATGCAATCTATTAAATCGAGAAGAAGATATGCGAATTCGCTAGTCATTGCTACATGACCTTACATTCACCCTTGCTTCCAGTTCCGTTGTCTTCACTTTTGTGAGCGAGCTTGACTTTGCTAATTGGTAATACAGACAACAAAAATGATCGAAAGGATATCATGACTTTAGTTTCAGAAAATATACATACCAAATATATACAGTGTTAGGTTTAAAATGCTTCAGACATCCGACGATAACATATATATTAAGATCAGTCCGCTTTTGTTATATAATGCGAGACGAATTTCGTAGAAGACAAAAACTAGAAGAATGATGTTTATTGCTCTCATATTACGTTCGTAGCATTCATAAAGGATGTAAACTCATTAACATAGAGTGACCATAGCCTGTCACTTTTCGTCGACTGCACACATAACAAACATAACAATTTCACTTTGAAAAATTTCTGCCATAACGTCAGCTTAAGTCGTACATGGAATGATATTAAAAATAAGAGACAATGATAAAGGGATAATTCATCTTGAGTTAGATACATATTGCAACAAGACATAGATGACAACTTGAAAAAAATCCTGTCTAGACCATTCAGATGTTTATGTAACATGACTTACAGACTCAATTTGTAACTACCTGAAATCTACATAACGGAATGGAAAACATGTGGCGCCGTAATCATATGAATATTCCCCCATTATTTCCTAAATGAAATACTAATATCCATTTACCAAGAAAACCCGCCCCGTCACTTTGTTATGACGGCAACTTTATCTTATTGTACTTTATTTAAATATCCGGCGGAAGGGACCGTACCATGGGTAAGATGATAGATGGTACTATTTACCTTGGTTCCATCCACAATCTCCATACAGCATTCAGGTTGGTCGACAGGATATGAAATTGCTGTTCTCAGATTAATGTCTGAGATCTGCGTGTCTAAAAATAAAATGTGCGGGAATTGATTATACCAATCTGTCACATCTCCTTACCGTACTCGATTCATTCATACTAGGTTCCGTTCACAAGTTTAAGCTAGCTTTCATTGTATTGTTTTTTTGAACACACAATGTATTCGTATATATAAAACGAGATATTATGCACACAAAAAATAAACGCTATGACGTTAGCTCACTAGATACACTTTTGGAGTGCATGCCCACTGAAGTATACCAAAGTGTGGATTATAGGTAATTTTTATGCGAGGAATCCTATTATGAAGTATATTTGTTGTACGCCGGGTGTATGGAAGTGGAATTTGAAAATATGGGGAACGAAGAATTCATTTTATAATTTATTTATGTAGACAAAATATCATTTTATGGACGTTGATTTCAAATATGAAACCTGAATTTTTATTAAGCGTTTACTTTATAATTGAGCACTTCTAACATTTAAAGTATTTAAAGGGACCGAAAATTACGCTCACTTTTTGGATTCGACCCGTAGCAGTTAACTAAATTTGACATATTTTTTGTTCAAATCATAAGTTTGGAATTCTCATGCTCAGACGGACCGACGTACAATTTAATAGCAAAAGTACGTTTTACACCAAAGTTAATTCATATTTCGAATCTGTACGAGAAGTTATCCTATATTCCATACTTTCTTTTTTTAACTCGACTTACATTTCAAACGTGTACCATGTTAGATCAATCACACATTATGGAAATGTGTAAGCGTATAAACACAACCCAAATGAATAACTAGTGAGAAGATTGATGCGATCCAGTTGCTGAAAATTTGGAGGCTTTCACTATATCAAACATATCAATTTCAGTGTTTCGAATGAGTGTATAGAACACGATATTGATGACTTTATTCAAAGCACGCAATATACCAATAAAAACATTATCATTGCCAATACGGTATACCACAATTTTATGATCACGCTGCTGCATAGTTTAACCACAAATAAATATTTAATTCGTTTCCGCTACAAATACTTCAAATATCTGGATTGAAAAATATTTGTACAGTTTATGCAGATATAGGACGTCAAAACACGATACACCACCGTCTACAATACACCACCTACACAAAAAAACTATTGGCAACATATTTTATAGCGAAATGTCGTACAAATGTTCTATGAAAACGCATCATCATGACAACTTTCCTTCACTGTTCGATTTTCTACCGTAGAAACCCTCCCACTTGACCTCCCTCATTGACCACATGTTCCTTTCTCGGCGAATTAAAAGTAGATAACGTACGCTTCATTTACATTTTAGAAAGCTTTCATCATACCCTTGGCATTCCTTCCACATATTAAATTGTCTCCCTCGTTTCAACCATGCTAACGTTTCCACCATTACATTAAATTAAAATTGCCGCTTAATATAAAACAGCATTTGGTCTCGAGCTCGGTTCTTGGACTAAATGATTTTGTAACTGACTGCAAACCGCAGCACGGCGGTCTGAACGTTCCAGTTGATACGGCATATTGATTACCGGCAGCCTAACGCCGGGAGAGGCAGGTAAGCAATTTCTGTTTATGGTGGACGCACGTCGACCAGATCCCACCATGTGTCGCGGTGACCTTCTGTTTCTAGGGCGGGATGCACGCACGGTACCCCGATTACGACTGATCACAATTCTGGCCCGGACACGACGGAATGCTCGTCGCATAACTCTCTGGACGTCTTTGCTAAGGAAACAACATCCCACGGCGACAAATATTCCCTAATGGAACAGAAAAGAAAATATTTTGAATAAAATAGGCATAGATATGCACACATTCAAATGCCTATACACAAGATTACCTGTGTAGATCCAAGAACGGCATTAGCTGTAACGTAATATTTGTGAAGATGTCCACCGGGATTGTATGCAAAGAGTAGATTACTCACGCCCAGTAGTGGAACAAGAAATATGAGCGATATAGCTGCCCTCCTGCAAAAGGATTAGTCATGCAGTATAAGTTTTAACGGATCACATTGTATGCATTAATACGTTTGCAAATTGTTACCGGATATGACCCGCATCAGACGCAGCAGCTCTGTTTTGAACTGTTGTCATCAATATGCGCACAATGTTAACAAGGAAGAGAAGGTTTGCCTGAAAATGTAAATTCGAAATGATGGCGTTGCTTATATAATATATATATAGAATAGCTGATTTTTTAAACATGGCTTACCAAAAGCATAATAACTATCGGGATTGCCACTATCCAAATTGCGGACATTTCTGTATATCCTCGCCAGCATTTCACCGGATGGCCAATTTCCATAATAACTGCATACATTGCAAGTAAAACTACGGGGAATACTGGGGATATCACAATGCGAAATTTAGCTTAATGACAAATTGTGACAGAACAAAACATAAACTCTAACATAAATGCCTATTTTCAGTCAAAAATACCAACTGGTTGACCGATACACAACAACTCGTACGCAGACACACACAACAATAAATCACAAAAGCAACCAAAACAAAAACCTAAATTAACAAAATAACTTTAAACAAAATGAAACAAATGTGTACCCCATCCAATGCAATGGTAAAGCTTGAATGGAGCCTCCCGGTCGAAGCCGTGTGAAGTGAGTTTTCCGTTAATGTACACTCCCTGAACAAACATCCAGTTGACAGAGGCCACTGTTGAGTAGAGGTAAATAGTGAGAACAGCTTTGCAAACAAAATCCTGAGAAATTCAAACAACATAGACGCCGTCGTTAAAAATACTCTATTGTCACCGCAACTCGAACATAACAATGCATTCTTTGCATTTATCTTACCACAGTTCGATAATTTGCAGAACCGCTAAATATAACCGGATCCGTGATTATCAACAGAAATGTGTACCTTATCAGTAAAGCTGTCATTAAATTTTTCAATACGATAACTCGATCGCATCGTAAGGATCTGAATTCGTATTAAGTAAACAAATGACAATAAATTTATAAACATTTTTTCACAAAATCATATAATGTGTAATAGTTATAATTGTGACTTACCGGAAACACTGAAAAATTATCACTGCAGGAATAAGACAAGCCAAAGAAAGTATTGAGCCAGTAAACAAAATATACTGTGCGCGAGTCATCAACTCCTCTTCCAACGTCTACAAATGGAAGAAAGATAATCAATCCTTGCCGGGTGTTACTTGAATGGAAACATGGTATTGCCACGTTTATATTTAACATTCCAAATTTACTATATTTCGTACAAATTCCTCATAAGACCGGGCGCATTCTGTATAGTTTGTCCAGTTGCCCCGTAACCAAGTTGCGTTCTCCTGACAAAACCTGAACGCGTATCCGTTTGCGCTCTTGGCAAATGTCGGTTGAGTATTTCTGAATGCGTCTTGGCAGCTAATAAAAACGGTTTCTCCTTTTGGTGTGGCTGGCCAGCAGTACACATCGTCCCATGTAGCATTGCAGTAAGTTCCTATTATCGGAAAGAAAAATTCACCTAAGTCAATAAAACCTTGCTTTAACGACATTTGTGAAATGTTGCCTTAAAGTTTTCACATGTTTTTGCTAACATTTTGCTTGCGTATTTACAAAATATCTATTCACATTGACTGAGATTAAGATGTAGAAAACACATATACTTTTACACCGGCCATATTTTAGATATACAAAATTACCCTTCAAATGTTCCCTTGGTTCATTAAGCCATGAATTCAACAGGCATTCAACGCCGAGGCTGGAATTGTCCACGTTTTGCAACTCTGCAATATGCCACTCACTCAACGCCACTGACAGGTTACCCCAACTTTCACTCAAAACCTGTTGAACAAGGGATGCCATGCTGGCGATTGCAATTTTGTCGTATCGATTTCACTGTCCGACACACATGTTTTCTTCATTCAAAATGTGTGGTAAACTGTTGACATGGTCTCTCGTTGTAATTTCTTGATCCACAACAAATGCCAGTGTACCTTGTAGAAATGGAAAGTAAGCTTTAAGGTGCAGAAAATATCAAACGATGCTTAGGCAAAAATGCGACCATCTCGGAAGCTGTACAGCCGTCGACTGAAGAAATAAACGGGAAAACGACTTGTTAGTTCACGCAGCGAAAGAATGCTGCTTGTATACCATCTTCTGGACGCTATCTCTTTGTTTACGTGTGCATTTATAAATGCTCCTTACATGCGATCTTGGGTTGTAGAAGAAATTGAAGTAGCACATACGACGATGATCACCTCTGCGCTGGTTAGAAGCGGCAATGCGAAATATATTTCGTCTTGGCAGAGATTTCACTTTTTTCAACCATATGTCATGTAACCAGTCAAACAAAACAATATTTGTCCTTCGTTAAGGTTATGCAGCGAATCAAGTTGCCCGACAGCTCATTTTGTACGGATTTTCATTACCGTATTCAAGGCTTTTTATTCATTTGCTCTACATTATTAGTTCCAATTAGGTCGCTGTGGCTACTGGTCGTGTTGAATAAGCACAGTCGCGACAACGCAAAACCAAATTGATCGCACCGGTTGGAAAGTTGATTAGATTGAAATCTAAAACCGCAAAAGCTTGTGTAACATGTATAAATGCTTAGGCATGCAAGCATACTATATTATTTATATTTACAGAGTGGAATTGATACTATCGTAGTGACACCGCACCGTAACTGTGTAACCTAATATAGCCACAACCTAATTTGCGTGTATCACCAACAACAGGATTCCAGAAGCAGGTTCCCGTCAACGTCTCTGTTGTTGTAAAACATTGTAATTATTTTCATGACAAAGTGAATCACTAAGTTCCATTATGTATAACGAGTAGCTCATGCAACAATATGGAATTTGATATTTAAAAGTAATGTTTCATGCTTATTAGGTAAGCCTATTAGTAATGTGAGTACTTCAGTTTGCTTATTTTCAGTTATGTGAGCAGAGAGACTAAAAGCTTATGTTTTTTTCCTTTTGCACTGTCCATCCAAAGTGAGCTAACAAGTCTTTACAAACGACAAATAGAAAAAAAATAACGGAACCACGTTGTTTATAACGTGCAATGCAATACCATTCATCCCTCGTCAATGGTACAGGCGTTTCAAGGTAGATGAACCTGGAAAAAGACATGTATCTCTGACAATGATAGTGCTGGTATCATGGCTCATTAGTTGAAAATGGAATGGGCAGCACAGTTTTAGTAACCATGCCTGTATTGTTCTAGAGGAATGTGCGTCTCCTTTTGCAGTGAAGTTAAATAATTTGTGCCATTTGGGGATATTTATGTATACATATATCCCCGTATTATGTTGCAGCAAAAATGTAATGGCATGGGTTCCTGCACTTAGTGGTGCAGGAACTGGCCCCCTTCTAGTGGATTATAAAACATTTCTGCTCACCATCAACATAACAGTTTGTGTGGCATCGTAACGTTGTCACTTGATAATGATGTTACATGTCCACAAAAACAATTTTTTACCGTCAACTTTTAAATACGAGATCTTTGCTGCGGACATGAAGCAATTTTTCAACAATATATGTATATACTTTCATGTCTTGTATGATCGGTTTCGTATTTTAATATACAAAAAATAAAAAGCTAGTATGTCGATAGGCTTGTCGTAATTTTCTTACGACATGACTTTGCTTTCAGATTAGAGTCGGGTGAGGTAACGAGATGTAGCATTGCACGGAATGCATAATACACATGTTACGTTGTCACCTTCTTTTTTTTCTTTATGCAGACATGAATATCAATGCACAATTTTTTTTCTGGGAAATATTTTTGCATATTGGATGTACTCGTGTTGGATGAGAAATGGGATCGATTTTGGGTTCTTTCTGAGTAAACTTTTGAGTTTGCAGATGCGTTTCAGACGAATGTATAGTTGCGGTAAAAACTTGTATCAGCAGCCGTGTCTGCACCACACGCCTGCGGTTATGTTAACAACACAAATGAGAGTTTAGCCTTGGAACAGGGTTCATTGACAACCAGATATACAACTGTACTCTACATTTCTTCAACTCTCACATTATGCCTAACAATACCTAATGATAGTCTGAAGCTTTCGCAACATTATTATCAGCATGTCGTAAAATCTGAAGATGAGCTTACCTAATATTCAACAAGAGGTTCCCCTTTTTTCGAGCCGATATGGAAAAATATTTGCTATGGGAGAAGACTTCAGCCCGTTGACTATACAATGTCACAGCTGTCTCGGTTTTCGTAAGGTAATTTGAAGTATAAAATGTGACAAAGCAGAAACAAGCTACCGACACGTTTGTTTGATGTATTATTATATAGTTTGGCGACATCATTTGTTTGTCAGTTGCCTTTTATCTAGTTCGGCCAAATCACTACTCACATTGAGATCTCTCTCATTAAAAATGTTTGTATCTGTGTCCTTAATCTCATCAAAGGAAACCTGATCGTAGGTCTGAAACGTACATATTTTTTACCATCCCCGTTTCTTATGAATCACATATTGCGGTATTTGATGACAGTTTGACTTTATAGTTAGTTGCGTATTAGAGCAGCTTTGTGTACCATCCGTTTGAAGTTAACTTTTTGCTATCATGTCGCTAGAATATAATGGTACTTTCTGATAATGTAACGTACATTCGATTCACCCAGCGGTACATTATTTCGTAAAATCCTATAGTTAGAATGTTTTCTACAAGCCTATTATTTAGTGAATATAACTTACGATAAGGGACAAAGTTTTTAATGGGAAGTTTTCCGCGAATTTTGAATTACCCAAACTCCAATATACAATATATAACTTATAGTGCTGAAAATTAGCTGCAAATATATCCGAATGACTGCTTTGAAATTCTATAATTATCCACTATGTTCATGATAGCATGCTCACTCTGTTCGATAGTTTGAATATGCACTTAAATGGGGAATCTATTACATCCGCAATGGTGCATCCCCTTTACACAATTAAATACAATTACACACTACTGCGAAAGTCACCATTCTGCTCTTGTTATGACTCTTGTTGAGAAGTACAAAGCGTCAAGTCCATGTCATTCAAAAATGTGCGAACTAAATTATTACAGTGTAAGTTTGGATTGCGTTTCAATTACAGGAATGTGGAATTGCAGACTCTTTGTAGATAATGTAAACAAAACGGCAGACCACCCATAGTACACATGTTAACCATAAACCATTCAGAGAAAGACCATGCGCATTATTTAAATGTCACTAATACTGATTGAAGCCACTACAGCGATTACTTCTGTATAAAATTTCATTATATAAAAAATAGTTCACGACATGTAAACTCAATTTTAGTTTTGTCCACGTATAACTTAAAATAATGGAGATGAAAGCGCATGACGTAAGTCATTTGCATAGCTCTTTTTGTTTTGAATTGACCATATTCTTACTCGTACACGTTCTCAATACTTGAACATAAAACAATTGTTGGCATGTCGGGATATCGGTTCAACCACATTGAATTCGATAAGAATGTTGCAAGTATCTAATAATGTATCGTGATTTGCATCAGCATTACGTATACTAATAAGGAGTCTAATATCCTCATGGGAACAGGATTGTGATGTGAACATCACGCTTGTCATTTGCGCTTACGACGGAGGCGTCTGAGTTGTTACGAAATATCCGATTTGCCATAGCTTAAGTGGTTCTGGCTACCGATACACACTTGCGAGTTTTCATTGTACTTTGCAAGAGTTTACACCCTTAATCCAGCGTTACGTGAAATTTCAAGTAAACCCGGAACTTAATATGACATACCGTGGTCCTCAATTCCCTCAACAAACAAGGTCAATAGTTTCGTAAAATACATCCCATTTCAATTTCAGGAGCACTTCTTGTGTAAATAACTTGGTTATGTCACTACGTGGCTGCTTTACGAATGCAACGCTCCACATTACGCAGTCAAGAAACGCAGTCCCATAGTAAGCAAGATTGGGTTACATAATATGAAATCCAAGTACGTTCCCGCATAAATTAATTGTGATGACGCAGCGCACTCTTAACTGCCTAAAGGAATCAGTCCAACCAAAAGCTACTCAAGATCTTAATAAGACTACACATCAAAGCTGAAGTAATCAGAGTGAACAAAAACAACGGGCACAAAGACGGTAGCACAAAAGCGAATTACCGTGTTATTTTCGTAATTTAATTACAACGTACAATCTATCGTGTGCATCCCG
Source organism: Sinella curviseta (assembly GCA_004115045.4). NCBI lineage: Eukaryota > Metazoa > Arthropoda > Collembola > Entomobryomorpha > Entomobryidae > Sinella > Sinella curviseta. The sequence continues at coordinate 19,282,861 of CM023203.3, forward strand.
TCTCATCTTTAACAACTGCACGTTCCTTGGCATGCACCGGCATGTAGAGTTATTTCTGCAACCAGATCGCTAGGGAAATGCCTACAGTTAGTAGCAAAGTGCGCGAGAAACAATTTTAATGACTTGGCTTCTTTCCTCCCACTCTCCGCTTAACAAAAAATGACACTGTCTCAATGTTCAAGCGAAATATAGGGTTTCACTGACATAAATAAGATACTGAATTACACAACAAGCGTTGTTAGCGTACCGCGTCAGCGATTACATATTTTGAGATGTAGACGAGGCATTACCTACAGAAGAACGTTATGTGAGCAGATTTGACAGATCAAAGTTTCGCTATTTCATTTTTTGATTGCGGGGAGAAAGTTGACAACGGTTTAGCAAAATTTACGCAGCAGCAGATTCCTGTGTGTGTGGTCATGCAACAAAAAGAGAAAAAGTTGAGAAACTAGAAAGTACACTTAAGAATCAAGTGCGGTTTGATTACAAATGAGGTGAAGTAGTACGGGTGGATTAGGATGCTTCGGAAGTCGCATCTTCAATTCTTTTAGCATTCCTTCTAAGACACAACACATCCTGATTGACATGCAAAAACGCTTACGCAACTTTACTTGCAGACATGGGTGAACTTAATATTCAAAAGTTTCGTGGTAAGAATAAAATAGAAAACAACTTGCGTAACATTACGGCGACATGTCCTCATTGTTTTACAAGCCGCAATGAAAAGTATACACTTCCGGCAACGTTTCAACCAACATTGTTTTGAAGCCCCTCATGCGTCTTTTCTGCAGAATTTAAATATGCGGTGGAACTAGACAACGATGTGGAAACACGCGTTTTTCTTTGCGCTATCTATTTTATAACAAGATCATCAAGTGACGCAGGATGCAAACAAAACGTGAATGTAATGCTCTCCCATCTATAATCAGAAACAACCGGATCAATATAGAGAAGGATAATTGTGAATTGGCCATCAGTTTAACTCGTGCTTGTTTATCATACGGGCTTTTGTTGCTAAATAATCCATATTGTCGCATTGAGTTTTATTCCGTCGCATCAGTTTTTCATTTTGTAGGGGAGCCAGTGCAAGTTTTGTACTCATAAGGAAATGTTGTGAAATATAAGAAAAAATAAGTTGCATGACAAAATGTTTAGAGAACGTATACACAATTTTCGGGTTTCGAGAAAATTCCTCTTAAGATGAAGCGCAGAGTTTGTCTGGCTGTCCCTATAGCCGAGTTCAGTTCTCAAGACAAACTCCATATGCGCTCTCTGATTTCATTTCGCAAATGACTGAAATGTTGCTTTAAGTTTACCTTGGCAGCTACTATAAATTACCTGTTCTGCCTGAGTGGGCGGTCAGAAGTATACTTGGTCCTAAGATATATTGCGATAAGTACCTAAACTCCCACAGAGCGTTCAAAATGCACATTGAAACTGTATTGAGGTTGCCATACATACATTGCTGTTATTACAACACATCCAGTTACTAATGTAACGATAAATTTTCTCGCATTTTCGGTACAGAAATTCGTTTGCTTTATTAATCCATGAATTCATGAGATGCTGCACACCAAGTCTAAAATTGCCCAGCTTGTTCAACTCTACAGTTTGCCGTTCACTTAACAGCATTGACTAGTTACTCCAATTTCCATTCATTACTTACATAATAGATTATTCCGCCTTCCGTCATGAAACAATTTTGTACGAACCATTTCCCTTGGTATTAGCTAAAGGTACTCGCCCACATTATTTCGTTCATTCAGTAAGCAAAGGTCGAAGGCCATGTTTTTGTCATAAAACACTGTGCTGATATCTGCACAAAATCTCAGCGTGTACTAGGATTGCCGCAGAAGATGTGCAAAAGTCATCAGAGATATCAAACAGGAAATTATCTTGTTATGTTTCGGTAAGGAAGAATAATGCTCGTATGTACTCCGAGAAAAGTATTCTTCTGACGTAACCATGCTCTTACCTTACATATTTGTGGTATACCAGACGTGAAGAGAGCAATGACAATGTGTACCATATATGGTTGGCAGTTACGTGAAATATATTTCGTTCTAGGGTGCTCATCCTTCAATGTCAAAACCATGTCTTATGTAATAACAATTTTATGTAGTGAGCAAAAGCTCAAGATGTTTGTGCTATCTAACAGCACGAGTTGATTGCGTAAGCCAGTTTTCATAAAAGCCGTAGGATACGTTCATATTTGCCGCAATACTCAGTTTTTGCGTTGATGCGTGAGTGTTTCCCGTTAAGGCATACAATTCCTGCTTGTTTTACCTAAGATTGAAATACGTTTTCAGGACAAATTAGATTATTCCGTCAGTGCGTTATGACATCGCGGTTATGTAGCAGGCAGAATTACAGTGCTAGCAAGGGGACGGATTACTGGTTAACCTTTGTGTTTACAGTTGTTCCCCAAAATGAAACTAAGGAACCGGAAGAGGTTCTACACCTCCATGAATATTTATATCTACAGACCTGCTCTCACTACAAATTTAGTTGGACAAGTAGCGTTGTGACAAAAGGACACAATGAAAGGTCAACGGAGCTTTCGATGAAACTATCTAATATAAGAAGGTATTATGTAACGAATAAATCTACATCAAATAGTTAGCTAATTGTTCCACTTTGTAATGTATACGCCTTGTAGCTAACGTGAGATATACATGGTGTTGGAACTTATGTCGTTGAAATTAGTATGGTGATAGTGTGTGCTAACAAGAAATTTAGAAAAACTTTACTCTTGTTGTGATTTACAAAAGTCTTCAAATAAAAAACCTCAAGTTGTGATATTATTGTGTACATTCCTGCCAGTCCTACACGTCGCAATTTACCACTTACATGACTTTTCACTGCAATTAGGTGCATATAAATTCACGATTCACCCACCCTTCCTACCGGATTACCTGACAAAGTGAACTTTTTTGAACAGATATTGAATTGGTGACGCATATATGACGGATTGATTATACTTACGATAAGAGCTTATACCTGTATGTCTTCTCAACACGTTTACAGACCTTCTGCACATATACTTCTTACGACTGGCATTACGTTTTCAATACTTTGCGATAAGGGGTTATTCTATGGAGAGGTTTTGGATAGTTTTCCTAATACAAAATTACTTTTCAATGTAGATTTTACATTCGGTGTCCGGTGAGATGAAGTAGCTGAATGATGTAGAACTCAAAACAGGTTTCATGTTACATTACATGCATGCAACACGATCTCGTTTGAACTGGTTCATACATAATGCCGATGCATGTTTTTTAGTGAATCTGATTACATGTTGCATTTCATGATCCAGAGGAACTACGACTCGAATTCTTCCATAACAATGACTGAAAATGAAATTGTATCCTTTGCAGGCTGAATAACTATGACGGTGGCGCTTATTGTTTCAAATTTCCAAATTCGCGTCATAGTGCACAGCAATTCTCTGGCATATACGTAACCTTATCATCTATTTTACGAATTTTGTAATAAGCTAAGGATATGTATACTATGTTTATTAAAATGTGCAACGTACTACTGCTTTTGGTTCGTCCTTCCACCTTAATTAACTAGCGAGCCATCGAGAGCGGAGCTGCATGTCCCGCCGAATTATATTCATACCGCCCGAGTTCACTTGACATGATCTCTCATGCATCACATGGATCACAAATTGATTCGGTATGCGCTTTACGTGGCCATATGTCCATTTAGAATATGTATCGCGAATTCGAAATATATGATTCAATCATTGGTAGTATAATAACAATATTGTCATTTTAAAAGCTTGGCCAAACGAATCCGAGCCACTGAATATTTTGCGCATGAATGCTTCCAAATGGAATCCTCACCTTTGTCCACGAGAGCGTAAGGATTCAATTTACTAATTTGGGTACCTGTAAGTTGTAGCGTAGTGCATTCGTTGCCGTAAGAGATCAAGATGCACTTTCATATAGACATCAAGTGGTATCTGCCTACTTCTCACATTTTTATTTAGCTCACTTGGTAACTTCAGTGGTACACAAATTCTGTTATGCTATGTAGACGAATAAACGAAATGACAATGAGATGACATGCGAGAATGCAATAATCACTTTGGTACACTCTTCTATTTGAGTTTCACGGAATAATTATTTGAGTTTGTATATATTTTATGTTCGTTTTAATCGGCGGTGAAACATTGATACCACATGTAATCCATAGTGAGCACTTTCTCTGAGAGTACATATCTTATTTTCGCTTCGTTGGCAATAAAGCAAGAGAACATTGCGCTAGGAGAATCAGCTCTGCGAAATGTTTTCAAATGATAACCTTGAAATGGATCAACGTTAATGCGAAATGTATACAAAAACTCTAATCGTCCGGTGATTCTCAGAATCCCTGAAGAAATAAACTTCAATTTTCATTCACAATGACCGTGAATGCCTGAAAGATCTGTGAACACCAGCCATAACGTAAATTATTAAAGACTATGGAATTGCTTGCTTGATCACACTAATGCGCGCACTACACTTGATAATTTCGTAAAAGCTGCCCGTCTGTCGTAAATTATACCCATAGGAGCCATGGCCTCCATATGGATGACCTACAAAACTTGTTGGTACAGCGAGGAGGAATCAAGTTGAAAATTAATATGGGGATCAGAAGAACTAATTAAAGTGCTTCTACCCTAAGACGAAGGTCCTTCTAATTTAATTCAGATTGTTGATGTAACTGACCTTGGTCATAATTTTCCCCTTCAGTAACAAATTAAATATGTTGAGGCAAAGATAAAAGTTGATGCAACAAAAGGGATTCACACTTTAGTATCTCAACAATGTTAGAATGTATGTATTTTTCCATAAAAGCTTAGCTCCCTTTGTGTTATTAAATATGAATGAAGTTTGCTCATATAGTTCATCTATCTACTCCACAGCACCATTCTGGCTACATCACCAGTTCCTACGGTACGCCGTAGCAGAACGTTGCAAAGTGGTCCCTTGCTGATGATTACAAGAAAGGCTTAAGCGAGCATCCTTCGGATCCTTAATCCTTTGTGCAAAGGTTAGTTTATAAAATGTAGTCGCAGAAATGTTACATTTTTCGGATAGTATTTTTGTAGACTGGAAAATGAGATAACATGCTAAAAGCCTTGGATGGTTTTCCTTTTCATGTGCGATATGACTTTTCTTGATGGGAAACTGGGGAGAGGGGAGTAGAATAATTTAACACCAAATGGACATTATCTACTTATGAGTTGAACTGACCACCGTAAAATTTTCCTCTTTTTGAATATCCTAGTGGTGTATGGCTCGGATATATGTTTACTCGCGGATACGTTTAACTACTAGAATCCAATTCGAACAATCCAGTAGTCTTTAGAATGTCTAAATTTGCCAAATTCGTAACTTTTGTGAAAATGCTGTTTCCATCAAAAACAAAACTCATAATTTGAGAAATAAACTGCAGTTCATCGAATATGGATTCAAACTTGTATTTGTCGTCTTAAAAATGTTAAAAATGTCCTCAGAACAGAATTGTTCAAGTATAGATTTTCCATTTTACAGCTTCGGGAACCCTACCATGACATTGTAAACTAGAAACAAAACATGATGAATGTATTTCTATGATGGTGAGTTTACTTCAGCGGAGACATGTGCGTAACATAATATACTTACTACGTGACCTTATTCCACGTTGATTCACACAAAACCACTGACATACATTTTTTGGTCTGCATGCTTAGACACTGTTAGTCTAGTCGTAGAAAAACGTGGAATCGATTTTTTATCTTTCGTCGTAACCAACCCATATATATGTATTTTAATACCCTTTATTCCAAATCGGAAAATATGCGCACGTAAAAATCCTTTTCTGTTGAAAAGCAGCCTTAAGTCCAACTTAGGTTTATATTAAAAACACTGATGACGAATATGCTTAAGATAAATTTCGTTTAGTTTCCGATTATATAGGTATTGTGTATTGTCTCTATTTTCTATTATATTTAGCTTTAGCACACAAAAGGAGAGAAAACACACAATGCCTGGAATCAAAAGAGCTAAGCACCAGTCCTCAAAACTGATATCATTATGTTGCACAAAGTTCGTCCGGGCATTCCTTCTTTTTCGAGAAGATCACAAAAAGTCTGCTGTAGGAGAAGCGGCTTTCCGCATCGATTCGTCTCCAAGCCGCTCTTCATTGTAATCTTGTCCTGATTTGATATACAACATCAGAATGGCGGAAACAGAAAGAGAAATACCAACGGGTTTTTTTGTTTGGTCGGAGCCCCTATCCGTTGCGGAAGTAACAAACTTTTCGTTTAGCTTGAAATGGTGTCACCAATCTTCTGATGTGTACATTCACATAGAATGGTCTCTTTGGGAGTATATGTTAAAGAAATTAGCTATGTATAGTAGGTCATATGTAAAGTTATTCGCGATGATACCAGCATTTCCAAGTTTACTCGTATAAAACTCTGTAAAGGGACCGGAGAGACCAGCTACTAAGTGCGTTTCGGAGCGGCTGTTACAAGTATGTTACTCGATGAACTACAAACTTCAAGTTTTTATATTTGTGAACAGGCTCAGAAAGTATTTTATCGCTTTGCATTCATAAGCCCAAAATATAGTATCACTGCGGTACATTCGTTCTGGATACACAATATTCAAATCCATGCGACAATTAAGTTACAATACATGTTTTAAATGTAGGTTTTTTGTTGTGTCGAATGGTATGTGCAGGCTTTAATAAACAGCTTCTGTGCATTCGATCCACTGCATAAATGTTTTCGGTTGACTGGATCGCAATTCTATAATTACCGATTTTGTTCACAAATGCTGCACGTGCTACTTAGGAGTGTCTACACTTAAATAAGCATTGTACGGCGGCCGGGGATAGAGGTGTAGCCTCATGTTTCGATCAACAACATTTATGATATTGATGAACAAAACTTGTTTGTATTGGCACGGTGTTCTAGTCTACACTGCAGTATATATATTTGCATTGTTTCCCGCTTTTGTTAATTTCTACCAACTCAAAATTGCAGAAATACTGGATTAGCCAATGCACTCACAACATTGATTACTGATGCACACGTGGTGTCTCCAGTTAATGAACTACGTATTACTTAATATACAAAAATTGGCAGCAAACACTTTTTCCAGTTGGTTATGGGAATATGAACAAGTTTGACAAAATTGTTTCATGGGAGCAGTAGTAACAAATGGAGCTCACGTCAACATTCCGGGGGACGCGACACGTAGTCGTTTTAGGAAGTAATGAAGCAAAGCGTTAAATAAAATATAGATGCACAGTAAAGAACGAAATAGAGATTTATACCGAAAGTCCTAAACATGCAACACAAGACCCGTTACATATATGGAAGACGAGGCAACTGTTTATTGAACATCTCATCTGTGATGGTATGAAGGTATAAAGCGATGCTGTTTTTGTCTTTTCTGTCCACCTCGTTCACTACCGTTATTGGGAAACGGTGAAAAAAGTAAAGTATTCACTTAGGCCATTACTTCCTTTCCAGTGCACATGGATTCAAAAAGCATACCAACTTTCACTTTCGTTTCTCAGGGATGAAAATGCACAATGGAGGAGACTGGTTAATGCACGACACGTCAAATGTCGTGTCGGTCAGGAATGCATTTAATGTCTTGCTGGGGAAACAGAAAACCAATTCTCCGAAATGTTGTTATTTTTCCTAAGTGTATATAAATCAAGTTGTATTAACAGGAGCGGTGAAATCAATTTAGACCATCCTGTCACATTTTCCTGCTGAATATATTGGCACGTTTATAGACTTTTATCTGATTACTATAGAGAAAAGGTTAATATATTCTTGAATTCTCATATTTGCACTTAATTTCTTCTTTAATATTTGTTTACTCCCTCGTATATGTTTATATTATATGACAACCGCACGGTATACGCATATGTAATGCGTATTAGGATTTGCGCACTGTCATAGAGGTTTACACAAGAATGATATCTATCGTCTATCTAACAAGAATGAACTATCGTATAGCAAGTACTAGCACAAAATATTCCAAACAATGCATTCATTTCCCGTTTTGAGTTGTAGTGGATTCACTCTAAAAGATCAAAGCTGACTTGTGCTAGCCAATCATTCGATTACAGAACGTTTAGTTCAAGAATCTGCTGCGTTTCTATATTTGATTCAAGTCAATGAATTTGTATGTTCGTAAAATTTTTACTTACAAATTTTGGTTGGCCATCGATTCTGTATAAGTAAGTAAGTAAGTGTTTCACAAGCAACGTCGGATGAGAATTTTGTAATTGATCACTGAGCAACAGTCGTCTGCTGAAACACATGACATATTATGATTACTTCTGCTTCAAAAATTATAGCTCTGATAATTGAATACATGTTTTTATATTCGCCGTAATTCATTATGGTGATTTGGAAAGATTTCCGGTCCCCTTTGAGTGCTATATGAATGAACTTTAATGTTTCTTTTATAGCTATATGGGGAAAATTTCACAAAATTCTTTAAGTTTAGTGCGTTTAGTGCTACCCTATATAAAGAAATTCATCGTCCTCCCGACATTTATTTTTGCGTCAAAAAGTGAATGTATGATCCAAATAATTATTTACAACTGTAAATATGTACACAATGGCAAACTCAAATGGATGTAGTGTCACATGACAATGTTTCGCCCGTGAAATGTGTGAACTAATATACAATGCGCTCACAACAGACGGTGTAAATACCAGACCACATATCTAGTTTGAATACCGGTATTGTCTTGGGAAACAAAACCGACAGAAACTCCTACGCTACTCAAATCATTTTCTCTGTCTGTTCTCATAGCCGCCATTTATAATTCCACGTAAAAGAAATAATTGACACGACTAAAGCAACTTGCTATGGTGGAACCTGTCCACATGGAATGTAAATATCTAATATTCAATTATTCTTTGAATAGCTGGATGCCATGTTTACGTGACAGAGTGCTACCACAACAGAAAATAGTATTTTATCTAAACGTTGTGAAACCTCAAGTTCATAAGAATTAAACTTAGATAAATGAATCAGAGAAAATCTCATAGCCACTGAAACTCTAGCCGGTTATTACAGACTATGCGTAAAAGTGGGTACAAAAGTGTCCCGTAGCGCAACGTGAGACTTTCGAAACGCAAAAGAAACTCAACAAACGTGATATCCACACAATGAGGTGTTCTTATGCAAGTGACTTTAGAAAAGTAGGTCGTAAACAATATCATCCGGACAGGATCTCGAAACGTCGATGTATGCCTCTGTCGATTGCGTCAGTTATATGACACAATTTCCTTCAATCTTTCCAATAGTCGAACCTTCCAAAACTTCTTTCCCTAATGCATTGACCGAAAAAGTATTTGGCGTGAGGGAAACTGTACCGTTTCCAACTATACATCATGTGGTCATCATGTTGTTGGAAACCGCATTCAATTCGTAACTGAACGACATGTGCCCATTACAACTTGTACATCAAGTTTGAATTGGTAAAATCCGTACACATGTTAAAGTTGTTTTTTCAATAATTCGATTTCTTGATCTCTCTCATGCGAACTGACTTTCTTTCTTTTCAACAACTGACTTTTCCCAGCAGATTGCTTTGGTAGTATGGTAGCTTGCCTAACTCGTAATTTTCCATTTGAACTACCTATCATGTTCACAGAAGCTTAAAACTTTCAGATTTGTGCTACACTTTATAGACAATATTTTTGAGGCTCAGTACTCGACTCTATTATTCATTGTCAGATTCTGCAATGAACCGGAAAATAATTTCGCTTATGAGAACAAGTGCAGCGGCTTTCAATTCTTCATGCCATGTAGGATACACATTCTCACTTTTTACTACTTTTTTTTGCAATCTCATATCAAATTGTCCAACAACTTTTAAGAATATATGCATTGTACCTGAATAAGACGGCAACAAATACTTTTGAGAGATCCCTTTCCATGGCGTTTTCTACTAGGAACAGAAGTCTTTATAACCTTTCATGTATTTGCAATCCACATGTAACACACTGAGCCTATCACCATGAGCGCGAAGAAACTTAATCCCTTTTATGGAGAATTTTGAGTTACGGCAAACCAAACCAAAGTAGTAGCCGTTTCAAATGATTGTGACATGCTGCTTACATCTTCAAGGTTAAACTTCAGTCACTGAAGCACACCACCACAGGATGTATCTGGAACACTGTAACCTGCCACCGAATCAGAGGTTTCGATACGAGTCAATACATGCAATCCTGAACGGGACTAGTAGTGGTACGACTTCATAGCTAAGGATAAACCTAGCATATACGATGTGGCGCGCCTTAAAAATTGTAAGTTACTAAGAGAGCTGTAATACAAACTAAGCTACCTTGTGACGTATTCCCATTTAGGTAAGAAGAGTCTTCAGAAATTAAGTTCACATTTAGCTGTTTACTTTTCATTTTCCCTTAGCGCAATTTCAAAGAAGAAAATAAAACCGTGTTAAATATAAATAAACCGTCAACTTGAAACAAGTGTCATGCTCGTTAGTCGATTGAAAGATCTTGAATCATATAGACCAGAAAATAAGTACTCTATTTGTTTTAAGAGATTGTTGATGAATACCGACAGCACCTTTTAGTGTGTTTCATCTTTCTCTACTGTGCTTAGTAGCAAATTGAATTGTAGGAAACCCAATTTTGTAACGCAATGATGCTTTAGGTGATAAAAGTAAACGACCAACACTATGAATATATTCGTATTGGAACTTAATGCTTACTCTTTGTAGCTTTGATGTTTGTAAGAAACAAATACCTTTGTCGCGAAACGTTATTTGCGTTTCTTTGTATACTCAATTCCTATTTGTTGAGAATTACAATAATGGTTCAATGACAGCATCGGCGTTGAATCACATTAGCATAATGTAACGTCGTTTCCACCTACGTAGACACAGTGTTAGGTGAATGCAGCCGACACCATATTCACTGAACCACAGTTTTCTTGTAAGAATAACCTTTGACATCATAATATTGACATTTCCAAGAAATACATCATGGCAGCCGCACTTTCAATGAATTTTTGTTGCTTATGCACAAACTATTTGCGATGAGAATAATGCCCGTGGGCGTTTTGTATCATGATATTGCAGCAAAATGCGCAGTGAAAGTATCTCCAGGGTCCACATTTGGGCAATGGGTGAACAAGGTGATGTTGGAACAAGATTGTGTTAAAGTGATTGAGGTACTTACAAGTCCAATAATTTTGAAAACAAGAATTTTTAATACGCACGGTCTATGCAGTAATGTTCATACCCATTTTGCAAAACAGTTACACATCCCCTCAGTCATCCAATCCGATATAACAAAATGCTGCACGTGTAGATTCATAATCCGTCTGAAAGCGTTGACGACATAACTACCGTCTTTTTGACCTAAATACAATCATCTTTCGAGATCAACACAAAGTTGATACTGAAATGCTATAAACTTGTGTATTAAGACAGAACTCCCGTGTTGACCTGAAGCTGATCGAGCGATATCAATTTATATTAGACTTATCAACCAAACGGTTTGAGTGGACTCGAGACATGCACATGATTGCAACACAACACACATCCTTTAGCTAACTCGTTTAAGAAACTTCGAAGCAGTTAAAATTACACAATTATATTCTCTAATGTCTTCTAACAAACAGCATGTATGGCTTTTTACCCTTCAACGTTTAGGAATAGTTGATGACAGGAAATTAAACCACCAACCGCATTACTAATGCTTTATGCTCGGGGCTATATCAGACGTAGACTACAAGATGAAAATGAGAGACATTTGCCTTCTTGCCGCTCAAACTAGAAACGCTTGGGTGAAAGCGCGTTGAGGTACATACAAAGTGAAAGTTTATTTTGGGTTATGTCTGTCTAGCCTTGTTCGATGGTAGTTTTCATGCAGACTAATGTTGTCTGCTTTCTTGCGGGTGCAAGGTGAAGGAATGTTCCATTGGGTAAGCGTAACATGTCATTGCTCAAGGTAATGTAGTCGTAGTCATAGTTCCGTTTTGCTTAAATGTCAGGACGGACAGGTTACGAAAACCATGGTTTCTCATGACAGCCATTATCTCTTTTATAGAAAACAAAGGGATGTATTTGTGTTTTGCAAACTTTCAAGTTATATACGATATTAAAAATAAAACAAAACATTATGTGAAGATTGATGTTGACTTGGATATATGTTACTATGAGAAACGTGCATTTCGCCTTCCATCATACATTGCAAGAAATATATGTCTAGACCATTCAGACGTTTCCGCGACACGATGTTAAGACTTACACGTTTAATGAGTGACATCCTACATAAAAAATCGAAACCATGTGTCGCTATGTTCACCTGAATATTCCCTCATTGCTTTCTGAATACGATATTTGCATACACCTACCGCGAAACGCCAAATTGTTGTGGCGGATGCTTTATGATAAATATCCGGCGGAAGCGTCCAAAACATTGTTAGCACAACGAAATGCGTTACGCTTCCAATTACAACGACATCTACTCTTGTTGAAAGGAAGGAGGCATTACAATATTCCAGATATTAAAATCAAAATTATTTACCCAGACCACCTGTTTGAAATGGTGAACACCATTACCTTCTAAAACTTCCGTTGGTTGATTAATCCACGCAATCAATAAACATTCTACACCAAGTTTGGATATCCACATGCTTCTCAACTCAGTAGTGTGCCAGTCACTTAACGCTACAGACAAATTACGCCAACTGGTATTCAAAACCCCCTGAACAAATGACTCGAAAATTTAGCTAATAATTTCTCCGTAGCGTTTTCTTCCAGGGTCCCCCATAACTAATTGTAACCTTATACATTTGCAGGTAAGCATCTCTCACTGACAAGGGAAGTATCAGAATGACCATATCGATATGGCCTTGTGAGATATGCCATATTTATCAATTTTTCGAGACGATTTTGATGGGCATAACCGTTTTCCTAAATGGAGCCGTATATTCGCTCCACAATGAATTATTGGTTTTCGTGGGAAATTTTCCCGCTTTCCAGATAGCAATTAACATGGGTAAAATTATGTGAGGAAAGACCCCCCTGTTTGCAAATTTTTCAAAATTTTCACTTTTGTCAAATTTCAACAAAATCGATTTACATGGTTTCCAAAATCTGCATATCGGTACAAAATTGGATTTTTATCAACATTCATGGAATTCTACAACTTTAAACAATTTATCTCGCATAATATTTCCTATGTTAACTGATATCTAGAAAGCGGGAAAATCTCAATAATTGACTGTGCAGAAAATATAGGGCTCCATTTGGGAAAACGGATATTCCCATGTCACGGTTAGAATTATGCTGCTATTCTTATGCTTGTGTGCTTATCATTTCATTCTCTATCTCGTATCTCGTGACTTGTAATCTTGTGCGATTATGCTTGTGGATGCTCGTACGGGATATAGCAATGCTAAATCATTTTGGGGCGAAGCGAGAACGTAAGTAAGGAGAGAGAGTTAATTTTATTGAACTGTCCTTCTCAGCACCAAACCAATTTCTGAAGGTTAAACATTAAAGACATATTATTATATTGCTTGTAATTTCATACAAGTTTTAGAAGAGAAGCATGGAATAGAATATTTCGTGAAGTTCAGCTTAACTATTTTTAATCAATGTTTGAGACGTGGACTGGAGACAGAGTCATTATCAGTCTCCATCCAACGTCTTATCTCTATAGCCAATTTAGGCTTATTAGCATATTTTGGGCTTTCAGAACCTCGAAGGTTTTACGTTACATTTTATATGTGACACCCATCAAAATTAGCGCGAAAAATTGATAAATATAACATATCTCACAAGGCCATGTCTATATGGTCACTCTAATACTTCCCTTGTGAGTGTATTTGTATCTCGAGTGGATACTTTGGTAGTTTGGACGTGGAATGAGGAGCAAAATTTGCAAGGATGGAACTAGGACGGGTGTAAACCCGAAATAAAAAACTACCGGAAGTCTGATACGAGCAAATTTGAGTTCTAAAGCACATATTTCATCCTCCAAGATGCTAATCTTGAACTTACCTGTCAATTCATTTTTTGACCCATAGCCCACGCACACGTTCCAGGAGCCGCCGCTCCTACAGTTGTCAGAATTGGCACATGGTGTGGTGACAAAAAATGATCAGAATAAATTTCTCTATAAGATAAGCCAATAAAAGATTTTTGCCATAAGGATGCATGGAGGACCTTACCCCCCATCGTGCCCCTGGGGTTGGCCCCCGGAGGCCCAAAATCAATACCGATCTTTAGAATCACCGTTTGTACCTCCATGCAAAATTTGAATAAAATCGGTCAACGTGGAGGAAAGTTATAGTGTTTACAGACAAACGGACACACAGACACACAGACACACAGACAGACAAACAGATCAATCGCAATAACTACCTTTATAAGCATTTCATGCTTCCGGTAGTTAATAACATGTAGCATGTTTTAATAGCAAATATATGTGGCTGGTAAGTCACGCTCTTCCAGCTACCATCTCGAAGCTCGTACAACAGTCGACTGAAGCATGAAACATAAAATTCACTTGTTGTTATTTCGCACATAGTGAGGGTGATATTCTTTCATCTTCTTCTGAACTCTCGCTTGGTGTTTCCAGCAACATCAACCGTGCCCGAAACGTATTCTTGAATACTGAAAGAAACAGCAGCAACGACGACGATTCACAGTGTTCTGGCTAGAAGTTTTTAAGTGATCGAGTGTTATGAAATTGTCTTTTTTGACATTGCTTGCGATTTTCACATAATCACCTAGACGCAAAATAGTTTGTTACATACTGGTATTGTAAGCCACGTGTGTAGCGTACCGTCCGGTAATGTTGCGTAGGAGATGGCTGCTCGCGTTGTACTGAAGTTCTAGAAATTGTTGGTGGAATGTTGGATAAATTGGAAATCGTGTATTATGTTGAATCGTATAAAAGTAACAACGAAATATCAAACTACAGTGTCCTATATGTCATGCGGATAAGTTTTTGGCAAAATATGCCCAAAGTTTTGATTAGATTATGTTAGAGGAATAATAGTACTCTCAAATTCTGATTTCAGTAAGTATTTTGCAATTTAAATATAAATGATACTCTGTGCCATCACTAAAGCTGCTTACTTTGGGAAACTGAATTCAAAAGTAAATAATGTTAAATCCACATGGGGGTGGACTTCGTAATCTCCTTCCAAGCGAGTTCCCAAGCAAAAAGTTGACATGGACGCTAATACGATACTTCGAAACTGAGACGATCTTCCCTTAATTTAATTTTGTTGATGTTTCCTTGGGTAACTTTCTCACATAGAGCAACAAACTGTATTTGTCGACTCAACAGTGGATTACAACGTGTGTTGGTAACTTTTACATACGAAATTACTCCTAATGGATTATAGTATTTCTTAAAAAATGCATGTGCACACATTTATGTCTCGTATGCCCGATATTTCGATCCGAATTTGATATGCTGAAATAATAATGATTTAAAATGTAAATGGAATGAATACATATACATAACATATTCACGTTACGTGGTAGCCTCGTATTTCATTGATTCTTACAGGAATAATAAATAATACACATTTTTTCTCCGAATTTGTTTACATAATGTATATAATCGTGTCGCCAGGAATTTACCGGGGGTTTTTGTTACTTCATGGTACACTTTTGAGCTTGAAACTGTGCCACAAAAGAATAAATTCGTGCAGTGGAAACTTTTCCTGATGGACGTGTCTATACCACGCGCCAGCGGTTGGATTAAAACCACCAGAATGGGAGTCCTTGGATCACCGACAACCCGATGTTTTCAAGTATAGTGCAGTTTGTTGGCTCTCATATTTCGCCTTACAACAAGGAAGGATTTACGGAGTCATACTCACGCAAGAAATTGGTTAGCACGAATTACAGGCAAGTGGTCAGAACGGAAGATTAGTTTTGTTAAATGCAAAGAGCTGTCATATTTTATATAATGTTGCTATGACGTAACGATAGTCCCGAGTAAAAGTTTAGATATATGCTTATAGATATGGTGTAGTACATTAAATATAGGACATTTCTCTTTTGTAATTAACTGCAAGTACGCATGCTTACCATCTATACTGGGCTGCAGTCTGGACACATAAACACTTTTTTGATGCTGCTAATGAATAAAACTCGACATATCGTCCGTGCATGTGCAAAGTACATTGATATAGTTCTCAACTGATTTTAAATTCCAAGGAAGAGACTTGTTGACATGTTCTGTAGACTATGTTCAAGCAACCAAATATCCACCGTACACGTGTAATCCGTCTAACACACCGACATGATCCGTTGCACTAGCATATATACATACAAACACATTAAAAGTATTATAACCCAATTTAAGTTGTCTATTTTGACTTGGTACTTATTAGCTTAGCTTGTATCATCAGGCAGGAGGGTGGTACACGGCTAGTCACTACGAGGTAAGGCATCAGATAATCACCATCGAAAGAGCAAGGCGAAACAACAATATTGCGTTGTAGATATATACGTTACCTTCAAACGTTATTACCGTAATGCCCCTTAAAAATTCATGACGTGAGTGTATATTTAGGAGTTATGTATATTTGGGTGTCGCTACACTCGATGTACCGTTTCTGATATGCTCACAAACTTAAAAGTCTCTACACCCCAATTATCTGTTATCCAGTTCACATGAATTCACCGAGCATGGCGCTGTCTTCACTTTTGCAAAACAATGAAAGTACGCAATGTCGGAGAGCAGTTAATGCATGTCTGCCGTTTTCCGTATTCAGCAGCGGAAATTTAAAAACAATCTACTAAAGTACCTGAATCTGCTGAAGTGCAGGTGAATCGAGTTGTGAAAGTCGAGGTGCTCACAAAAATTTGCGTAATCCTTTCCTAGTATGTAGTTGTGGTAGCAGTGGTTTTTTCATTTTCTACAAAAGCTTCTGCCATGTCCGGATTTTAGCCGACGCACCTTGGGTTTAACAATTGTGCTGCATTTGTCCAAGAAAGTTGATGCTACCACAAACTCACGGTGTCAACAATCAAGATTTACCTGTCATTCAAGCTTAGTTAGAACATTGTTGAATATACTGCGGTCCCTCGACAAACAACAGCGATATTTTTATACCATGCATCCCATTTCAGATAATGGAGCACGTGCAGTATAGGTGACTTTGCTATGGAAGTTCATTCTTGCTCGTATTTGGCGGCCTGTCAAAACGTCGACGCAGTAAAGAAAAGTGGTTCAGCCGTAACCAAAAATATTTTACACCAGTTGAATACACAATCCTTGCAGCGTAAATTTATACTGATGACGCAGGGTACTCCCAACTCCCATATCAATTCCACGAAACCAAGAACTGTACGAGAGCTGGATAAAATGACCCTGAAGAAAGGAAAAGAAAACTGAAGTAAGGAAACAAGAATGAACAAAAATAACGGACGCGAAGACTGGAGAACATAATGCACGGACCGAGATAATTTATCAATTTAATTTCGGTTTATTATGAACCGCGTCTCATTGTTAGTAACTGTACGTTTGTTGGTATGCTGAAGTAGAGACTTTTTGGCAATACGATAGTTTGGGAAATGCCAATAATTAATAGTGAAGCTTCCCAAAACTTATTCTGGAGAAACGGACTTATCTATAGCTTCCACTCCGTCTCCGCATCAATTAAAGATTTAGGCAACTCTGTCACCACGGCCAAGTCAATTAGATGCATGCGAGACAAGCATAGAATACATGATCATATTCCCGCCTTTGTTCCTCAGTTTATCGTAACGCATCAGCTTTCATATAATTGCATGTAAATGCAAACGTAGCGTCGTATAGAGAAAATAATGCTTTAATGCACAGTTAAATGCATTTTGGCTATGTTTCAATCAACTGATCCATAGATACGACATCGTGATGTACGGACATCTAACTAACGTTATCGTGAGACAAGGCGAGCCTGCTAATACTCTATAGTTACATGACTTCCTAAAAGTAGGAGACGTATTGCGTAACATGAACGAGACGCCTAATTTTTTCGTAGTGGAAATGAAAAATACGCTTGTCGAGCGGACAGTTTTGAAATTTTTCTTGTCTCCGCTCCTGAGTTCTGGAGCTCAGCGTATATATCCAACGAAGTGAATTATACGAGATCTTATGTGCTTCTATGTTTCAGATATTCTTACATAAGATGCATTCATACATATTCCTTATAGACGTATTTTCAACAATGAATTTATTAGACACAGCACAACATTCAGATACTTTTCCAGATTATTCATCTCCGCAAACTGCCATTCGTTTTGCGATATTCACAAATTACTCCAACATTCACTCAAGGTTTTTTTGCATAAGAAATGCTAATGCCTTGTGCTCCACTGTTTCTCATGACTAATTTTGACTTGATTCATTTCCAAAAGGAATAAGAGTTATGCCATCCAACCAATTTTGTTACTTCGTGTATTAGCCAAAGGATGAAGGTCAAATCTTGTCCTAGAATTAACCTGACTCGCAAGATGCACACAAGTCAACTGAGAGATACAACTGGCAAATAAGTTGTTATTTCACACTGAGTAAATAATAATGCACGGATGTACTTTCCGAGATGCAGGCATTCATTCCCTTGCCTACATCACCCAAGGCACTATGTCGTACATGACTTGGTGATGGCATCCATGGAGAGATCAAGGCCAACAATTATGTGTTGTGTAATGGTTACAAGTGATTAGGTGAAAAGAAATGTCGTCCTAGTTTGCTCATCCATTAAATGTCGAAACCATATTTTGGACAGTGATTTTATGCAATCAACAAACGCCGAATACATTTGTGGTTACTAACTAACATTGTGGCAATCTTCTAAACCAAATTGCAAGGAAGATCCCATGAGTCATATTTGCTTCATTGCTGGTTTTGTGCTTTGGTGCGTTCTGTTCCCAGTCAAGTCATAAAGTCAGTTTATGCTGTATAAGAGGTTTACGTAAGCGTTCAGATCCGTTGGTTTACTCCGGAAGTGAGCCTTGCTAGATGGAAAATAGCTGACCATAGTGTTTAATGTTCTTCCTGAAAGTGAGAGTAATGATTGCATAAGCTTTCACACCTTCATAGATGTCGACATCTCGAAACGTGCTCTGATTTTAAATGTATTCGGATAATCGTTTTGTGGAAAAAGTACACAAAGGACTGGTTTTTAAAGGTAGTCTATAAATTGGCCTCTACATTGCTATCAAAAGGGCACAGAATATACACGTGCACGTTCATAATACGTGGGTGTGTATTCTCTAAAAAGAAGCACAGAGCAAGTGAAGTACCCATCGATCTGATGACATTCACAAATTCAATGCCATAAGCGTTACATAATTTGTCGTTGCACAAAAGCATATACAGAATTTCTAGTTGATGTAGCATGCTGGGTGTTCCATATATGGTTATGGTTCCTTATTTGTTCCCGATTCATCTCCATGACATTACAGTTACAGAATAGTTACAATTTAACGGCATGTAAGCTCTTAGCTTTACCATGAAAGATACCGATTTTCCTTTTTTCGTGATAACTTTTGGTGTAACTTACAACGGCTCTGTTACGAAATGACTGGACAATGACTTCTGGAGATGAAAAGTAAACTTTTGCCGTAACTTAGTTTTGCAACTTTTACACCGTGGCTGCTTTCTAAGGGCTTATAAGACTTGTATGTGCATGGCCTGTACGATTGGTATTGCTTGCTAAAAAGTTTCAGGATAAGAGGATACGTTGTTCGAGGGCTTTGTATAATTTTTTTATCATGAGGATTGAATAACAATACACATTTTGTGTCGTCTGCGTGCTTTGTCTGATGTAACTGTCTGCACATTTCGTCTGCGGCTAAATTAAAAACACTGGAAGGGAGTGTCCATTGAATATTATTCACTGGCAACCAGAGGTTTACGAGTACTGTGCACTTTTTCACCTCTCTCAACTCGCATTGTGACGTATTCAAGCAAGAATTTGGTTAGTACGAGTCGATTAAACAAGTCGTATAACTTACCCAAAATAAAATATATTCATTTCTGCTTCCCGGCCAGCTAAAGCATAGATGAATGCTATGCAGTGCACTTTGGGTACCATACTTTTCAGTTAACGCTTTTCTCTAACGTTGCAAGCAGGTAATAATTCCTTTTGTAATGAAATATGAACACGTTTCATCTGCGAAGTGAACACTGGTAGAAACCAGTTTTCTGGTACGCGTTCTACAAATATGTTGTAACATTGAGATCGATTTCACAGAAGGACAACGTTTTCGACGTAACGACTGGTCCACATTATATTTTGGCGTTATTCATGGCCAAGACTTTGCAGTTGATCAACTCATAGGCCTGCAAAATGTGTACATTCCCAAATTCTCTTCAAATACGAATAAGTCAAAATATGCGGCTCATGCAAATGAATAATAGGCTTCACAAATGTGCTCTACCCGTATTGGTGATGTTCACCGACTACAACAAACAACTTTGTGCTTCAAATCTGTGGATTCTATTTCTGAATGAGTGCTTTGAAATTCCAGAACTATCCCTTTTATTCATGAGTGCACTCACGTTCTGTTCAAAAGTTTAGATAAATGCTCAAAGAGACGGGTTGGTAAATCCAATATGGGAGCATCTTCTGTAATTAAATGCAACAAGCATGTATGTACTCCACTGTGTGCTATTGTCTGGTTGCCGAAAACTTTTATAATGCTCTTCATGAATTAATCTCGACATCTACGCGATGGCATTTGTGCATGTGCATAATACATTGCAACAGTGTTGAAAGGGTTTTGAATTCCAAGAATGCAGAATGTGCACACAAGTGTAATTGCACTACCAGGCAGAACAGTCGTAAACGTGCAGATATTAAAAGAGGGCTGAGCCAAAGTATCATCGGATAATTGTGTACATTCGCGTCGAAACATTGCATTATTGAAGGACATTAAACTGACATTTTATTACCCAAATACCACGGATAAGTTTCGGATGCCAAGTCATGCTAACCAGCTATGTATTTTATGGCGTCCCCTCAACCACATTGTAATTATGTCATTAGTGTAAAGTGCCATGTTATATGAGGGAACGTTTGATTAATAATAAAATTACAGACGAGCTGATAATCTCGACAGTGTTCATTTTACAATAATTTCCTATTCCGTTCTTATGCAGTCACCGGGCAGGAAACAAAACTTTACCGTTTTGCTTTTTAGCTATGAATATACGAAGTTTCGGATAATCGTAAATGCATTTCAGTTGTTACTTCAGTCAGGGATGAACCAAGCATCCACAAGAAGAAACACAAGCCAATTTTCTAAATCACCATTATTCACCGGAGCGGAAACAAACCAGGCTATGGTTGTGGAAACGGCAAAATTTGTTTATTTTCTCTCTTTCGCATTATCTTGTTATGACGACTGCATTTTCCTTCTAAAACAAAAATTGCCTGCCAAGTTGGAACTTCGGAGGACGCACATTGGATGTGACAGTGCTGCTGAAATTGAGAATAAAACAGCTCCAGCCTCATTTGCGGTCAAGGTCCTCGAAATATTTCCAGGAACTAATTGATGCAATATGTTTTCATTTCTAATTTGTTGTTGCCGTAAGCACAGTCTGAACTATCAGATCTGACGTTTACTTGCAAATCATTCTGTTTTAAAAATGAATTCCGCAATTGTTATGCTAACAAGTTTATGATTCCGGGGGCCAAACGTACCACTGGTACTAGCAGGGCTAACACTGCTTAGGAAGGTTAGTGTGGTGTATTTTGAATAAGATGCTAATATTATCTTGCACGTGTCTAATGAGCTAAATCACTCATGCAGACACCTATTAGCTTACTGTCGCCTGTGCCGGCAACTCCCCAATAAAGATTAGTTAGGAGTACCGACACAGCCCAAGATAACTTCACTTGAGTCCTAGACTTTGTATGTAGCACACCGTGCTCTCCAGAAATAAATACCTACACAATTGGCAAACTACCCATGCTACCTTGTAGTAAAGCGTGCACATAATTTACCACTCGCACCTAGCTTCATATACCACATTCTGGCGACGAGTACAAGTCCAGAATAGTTTCTTTCGAGTGTTTTTTCCCGTCTCAAGTCAAGTTTTACACACACTACGTTTACAGTGTGTAGTCTCACGTTACCCCGACTAGTACAGCGGCATAGTAGAAGCGTCTTCTCACATGCCAGCAAAAACAGAGCCCAAAGCAAAAGTGAAACAAGAGGACACAACAACTTCATCCAGTTCAAGTGCAAGTTCTACAACTTCACCTCCAACAATTACAATAATGTCTACGATAGGCATCCTAAAGCCCTACGAGACAAGTGAGGATTTTTCGGTGTGGGTGGAGACTTTCCAAGCGTTCCTGTCAGCCAACGGATTGTCCAAGCCGACGAGTGACGATGAAAAGTCCAAAGTTCGAGGGATTTTCATCTCCTCGTTGGGTATTCCCACCTACACGCTGTTGAAGAGCCTCCTCTCTCCAACAGATCCAACAGCTAAATCCCTGGATGAACTCATCAAAGAGGTAAAGGATCACCTGCAGCCTGCCCCCAAGGCCATAGCGGAGCGTTTCCGTTTTATGAGGAGGATGCAGCAGCCGGGCGAGTCCGTGTCCAAGTTCCTGGCCGAGTTACGTCAGCTCGCCACCCACTGCCAGTTCAAGACGGATCTGGAGATGCGTCTTAGGGACCAGTTTATTTTGGGCCTCCGCAGTGAACAGGCACAGAAATCCCTGTTCACTAAGAAGGACGACATTGCTCTGAAGGATGTCGTAGGCGTTGCCATCGCTCAAGAGTCAGCCGATAGCAACACAGCGTTAGTCCGGGGTCAACAGCAGCAGTCCACAGAAGCGTCAGAAATTCATAAGGCCACCAAGGCCCAGTCTAGGAAAGGAGGGAAAACCAACAACACTCAACAGCAGCAGCAACGAAACGAGAAGCAGCGAAATGGCAAGTTCCAGAAAAACAACAGTCAACAACAGAAGCATTGTCCAAACTGCGGGTCAACTCATCATTTTACAGCTCGTGAGTGTCCCCACAAAAATATCGAGTGCCACAAGTGTCATAAGAGTGGTCACTTCGCCAAGATGTGTCGTTCCTCGAAAACTCGCAGCTCCCACCATGTCGAACTGGACTCAGTCAGTGACAACCGTCACGTCCGTTCCAACATCTTCAAGGTGAATCATGATGCCCCAATCATGTTCAAAGTCAAGATTGGAGATTATGACCACCTGATGGAAGCTGATAGCGGTGCTCAGACAGCAGTACTCTCCAAGGAGTTTTGGAAGAAAATCCTCAAGTCGCCACCCCTGCTCCCTTCATCATACCGGTTCCGTACCTACACGAACGAGATATTTCACGCCATTGGTGAGTACAAGACGCAGATTACGTACAACAACCAAGTCAAATGGCACTCGTTTCCTGTGTGTGATGGTCCATCACTTTTTGGCCGTGACCTGCTCCGGCTATTCAAGATTGACTGGGACGATTTTGAGCGACAGTGCCATGTCGTTTCAGCCAGCAAACCATCACAACCTACATTAAATTCATTGCTGAATGAATTTAGCGACGTATTCCAGTCCCCATCAGCAGCGGACAGAATCCAGAATTTTACGGCAAGAATTCACCTCCAAGAAGGAGCAACGCCCAAGTTCCTTCAAGCTCGTCCTCTTCCCTATGCAGTAAGAGAGAAGGTCGACAAGGAATTGGAGCTGATGGAGAAGCAAGGGGTCATCGAGAGGATCGAGACCTCTGATTGGGCGTCGCCACTGGTCGTCGTACCAAAAGTCAACGGAAGTGTACGCATAACAGGCGATTTCAAATCCACCGTCAATAGCCAGTTATGTGTCACACAATACCCCATCGCTCTCCCAGAAGACATCTTTGCCTGTGTGAGTGGTGGACAGAAGTTTTCCAAACTCGATGGGTCAAACGCTTATCACCAAATTGAAGTGGAGGAGTCCTGTAAGCAGTTTTTGGTGATAAACACCCACCGAGGGCTTTATCGTTATAATGTCCTTCCCCAGGGCATCGCATCATCCCCTGCCATATTCCAGGAATTTATGGACAGGATGTTAACCGGGATCCCACGTACAGGTTCGTACATTGATGACGGGCTGACCACCGCAACAACAGATGAAGAGCACCTGCACAACTTACGAGAAATACTGCAGCGTTTTCGTAAGTTCAACTACAAACTGAGCAAGGAGAAATGCCAGTTTATGAAGTCATCTGTACAGTTCCTTGGTCACGTTATCTCGCAGCACGGTATTGAGACGTCAAACCGTAAGGTGGAGGACATCGTCAAGATACCAGCGCCCAAAACAGTTTCTGAGCTACGCTCATTTTTTGGCTTCATAAACTTTTACGGAAAGTTTATCCCGCAGTTGGCCGACCTTTGTGCACCGTTGTACAAATTAACAGAAGAAAAAGAAGACTGGAAGTAGACAAAACAGCATAAGGAAGCATTCACAGAAGCAAAGCGTCGCCTTTCATCATCTCCCGTGCTCGCCCACTTTGACCCCAGTCTACCCATAGGCTTGTCATGTGATGCAAGTTCCAGAGCAATTGGAATCGTATTGTTCCACAAGTTCCAAGATGGCTCTGAACGCCCAATTGCGTACGCCTCCAAACTCCTCTCTCCAACTGAGCAGCGCTACAGCCAGATTGAGAAGGAAGCCTACTCCATCATCATCGGGATACGCAAATTCTACAAATACCTCTGTTGTAGAAAGTTTACCCTCATCACCGACCATCAGCCACTATTGAAGATTTTTGGTCCAAAAACCCAGTTGCCGTCGTTCGCAGCGTCCCGCCTTCACCACTGGAGTGTGTACCTCAGTCAGTTCCAGTACGAGGTCCAGTACCGCCGAACTGACCAGCACGGCAACGCAGATGCGTTAAGTCGCCTTCCCTGCAAGGACTCAATACCAGCTGACTCCACCACAGAGTCACTCGTACGTCAAGTTGTTTCTGAACAACTCACCGTCATGCCCGTTACGGCAGCAGTCATCAGGAAAGCAACCGCTCGAGATCCAGTCCTCTCCAAAGTGGTCAAGTTCGTCGTTTCTGGTTGGCCAGCCCAGCTGAAAACAAATTTTGGGCGCGACTATTTACGGTGCATGGGTACATAGAAAACATATAAATTGCGTTCACTAGTTACAACAATGGACACAAATTGCCCCAATTACATCGTGTGTTGGAACATAATATTGTGTACTACGATCCCCAATTCCCTCGACAAGCAGCAGCAATGTCCCTGTGCAATGTATGTCATTGCCGTCTAAAGTTTATGTCACTGCACTGCTGCCTTTTCAAAATGCACCGCTCCGAATGACACGCACAAACACGGGCTCCATTGTATCCAAGATTCAGCTTCATCACTTGCAAGTCAAGTCTACGTCGCATATATTATCCGCATTGTACTCTAAAAACCTCATCAAGTCTGCAAGAGAATAGCTATATGAGATTTTAATAAAATAGTCTTGAAGGAAGAAAAAAAGACTGACGGATGGAACCAGAAGAAAGTGAACGAATACAACGAGTACGAAGACGGAAGAATAAAGGCGAGATAATTTACCAAATTAATTTTAATTTATTCTGCATCGCGTCCCGGCTTTTGGACATGTACGTTTCTTCACATGCTACAGCATGACGGAATGTTTTGGTAACCTGGGGTATCTCTAAGGAAATATGCATAATTAGTAGTGAAGTCTTCTAAAATATAATTCTTTCAAGACTGACTCACCTTCAGTTTCTACTCACTCTCCAACTCAGTAACAAATGTAACACTACCGTAATCTTCAAGTCAACCAAAAGCCGTCTCTGAGTCTATTGGCAGTACTTTTGCGTTTTCACTCTGCTAATACAACACAGTGCAATACAACACATCATGCCAACTCTTCTTTCAAAGTCTGGGCTCCAATATCGTATCAAATAAAATGCATGTTGAAGGAGTCTCAGAAATCACAAGATGACGCAACAAGGTTTCTTTCAAATTTTGTGAAAATTAAATGAGATAGTTTAAGAAACTCGAAAGTACAATTCTTTATTAACACCGTTTGATAACAATTGATGTAAAATGGTGACGATTTACTGTCATGGGTATACATCGAAGTCGCACCTGAAGCACATGCTTATAACCTGTTATCATTCCTTTGATGACATATTATGTTAATATTAACATGTAGACGGTTACACAACATTATCTTGAGACGTGAAACAGCTGGTTATTATTCACAAGGTATATGCTGTTTGTAAAAAAGCAAACATGTTGTTTAATGTCAAGCGAGATATGCCATCATAATTTTCGAGGCGGAAACAATACACTGGCGGGTAATAGAGCTAATAATGTTGCTGTGACGGCACGCGGAGTTTTGTGGCACAGTGTCAATATCCGATGGAGCGTTGAAAACAATTAAGATGAAATGTTATGTTTTCCAGTTTGCGGTAACTATTATGCAGGAAGTACGAAGAGTAGGACGTAAAGTGATCCTGGATGTACGCGATACAGTGCAGTACCGTTCTGTCTTCAACGTCCTAAAAGATCCAAGCAGAAATATAAAGAGAAAAACACGGATAAACCAGCCGTTTGGACCAAGAAAACAGTGGGCAGGGGCTTTAATGGGTTTTGTGGGTTATAATGGGCTTAAATAGGTTATGTGTATAAATCCATAAGCCGCCATGTTCCTGCCTAATATATATTACTATATGGTCACATAAAACCTTATCGGATCGTGTTTTAATCCATAAAACACAACTATTTCGCCGCTGCGTGGGTCCGTTTAAAGGTGGGTAGAAACGGGTTCATCCAGTCGGATAGAGAGACCTGAGCCATGCTTAAGAAGAGGCAGTTCAACCGGATTCGTATCATAGCTGTGTTTCCATTTCCCTTTCGGCAAATGACGACTGATTTCTTTAATATGTTGGTGATCAGCAATACACATCGCAGCATTTGTCGTTGCAATAGATACACTAGATCAGGGGGAAGCTCTATATCACGTACATTAAAACATTTCTTAGTTAGAATGTTTTCGCTTTAACACTCTAAAACGTATTTGGCCGATTATACTGTGAATTGTATAGACACCACACACCAATCCTGCGATTTCCCAGATAGTTCAACTCTGTAACCTGCCAGTCACTTTAGCTGCATTGATAAATTACTCCAACTTTCACTCATGAATTGTTGCGTAAGAAATTCTAAATCGTTTCCTACCGGTTTGTTTCACTCTGCGTCATTTCTAATTTTGCCTTGATTAATCTCCCTTGCAATTCAATTCTTTCTCTCAACTACTTTTTTTAGTTGGTGGGTCGGTGGGTCAAACAAAGAATGAGGGTAAGATATTTATCAGGAAACACTTCGGATATCAGCAAGAAATCCCTAAGATACGAAGGGATTATTAGAAGTAGTGCATCAATTTTATTTTGCTATAGATTCAAAACTATTTAGCATATGCAACCAACGTTTTGTATATTCTTTCTCGGGACGCTTACAAACGTTTCCCACCCTACCTCAAGAACCATGATGCCTCATAAACGGAATGCCGCGTCTTAGAGTTCGAGCCATCAAGTATCCCATTTTTCATTTGTAAGATGGAGTTTAACTACCTCTCACGCATATGGGATTTCAATTCGGAAAACAAATAGTAGTGAGATTAGGCAAGCTGGGGTCTATAAAGAGAGTGGCACAGTTGGATAAATCCTATATCGTGTACCTGGTCCTTGACGACGATCGAAGTTTGGCACGCAGTATTTTTTCGAAACCTCAATTTTCGACACCTCAATTGTCTTGGCCATGGGTTGTGATGTAGGGTATCTCCAGCTTTTCCTAGATATCAAATTATGCTTGCCCGGTCGATGAAGGACCCTTGAGGAAAAACTGCACCATCTAAACTGCCATCTTGTCACAAATCTACGCATCGTAATCCATGACCTGAATTTTAGTGCAGTTTATTTAGAAGTCGTCGCGGTTTTGTTCTGTTTTCCAGCCGAGAGTGACCACGACCTAACACCTGACACCCAAGAGGTATTAGCTATGTTTATGGCAATGGATCCGCATCATCTTTTTTATTATCATTTCAGTTTAAGTTGGCAGAATCACATGTGAAAAGATTTAGCAAAACCTCTGATGCAGGAATATTTTGGCTAGAGAAAAATATAATGCTTGATATTCCCAGCGTTGTCTCTGAACATTATGTGCACAATGCGGGGTGTGATATGTCGTTCGAAAGCTCTGCTCTCCGGCTCTCTAATGATATGCAGGTAAATGTAATTTGACAAATCACCATTGCGATATGGACTATTAAAATTGATGCATTACTTCTGATAATCCCTACGTATAAGTGGTAAATTACTTCTTATTTCACGTTGTGCTAGTACTAATGCTCGTGTAGTATCGAGGATACATTATATTTCCTTCTGTAACCAATGTATTCATATTCCTAGCTTGTATATCTTAGTAAAGGTATCCATGGAGAGAGTTCAAGGCGAAGACTAATTAGGTGTGGCATGGTTACATGTGGTTACGTGAATAAAGGTTTCGTTCTTGTGTGTTCATCCTTTAAATGTCAACACCATATATTATAATAGTGACATTTGTTCACAATGAACAAGGGAACAAGACGAGTTTGCTTCCTAACATGAGGTGTTCTTGTAAACCAAATTGCGTAATAGGTCCCTTGCCACATATATGTTCCATTACTTTTTCACTGGGACTTTTTATTGCCTGTCAAGCATAAAGTTCTCTTACGTTGCACATGACGTTCATTTGCACCTCCAGCTCCAATTAGTTTACTCTGGAAGTAAGTCGTGCTAGAGTGAGACATACAATGCCAGTAAAAAGATCACCGAGCTGGCCTAATCTTTGCAGTTGTTCATCAAAGTGAGACCAAAGACCGTAAACACTTTTACACCTCCATAAATGTTTAATACGGTTATAAGTTCATAATGACTTGAACATCAAGGAAATAAGCTACTTTCAAAACTATGTCCCGCATAATGTCGGATAGCAATATGTTGGCATTCCTGTAACTTTATCTCCATTTTGTTTTATGAACTTCGTAAAACTCTCAGCAATTGTATCCATTAATTTCAAATAGGAAACGTGCTGCGCAAAGATCAGCTTAACTTTTGTTCGACTTGTAAAACAGAACAAGTACGCCTGGAAAATCACTGGGAAATCTCCGTCCGATTCACTGTTTTGCTGCCCACGCTATTTTGACCTAACCCCAACCATTACTGCATTATCACGATTTACGATGTTAACACTTACACATGAAGCAAAATCGCAAAATGTCGCAATTGAAAATATGGCAATTGCAAGATACAGTTCAGGTTTATTCAATTTAGCCTGTATGATAAATGGGATATTGCATCTATTTATTAGTTTGTATGTCCATAAAGTTGCACGGTACTTGCGATTAAATTTTGGACCAGTACAATTAATTGACAATAAGTCAACACGATTGTATTGCAATGATTACCTAGGACGTCTTTCCAAATTACGTTTCGGGGCACACAGTAGCCGCCTTGTCTACACAAACAAAGTGAGAATAATTTGATTATATTTATCAATGATCAAATATTATTTCACATCGGAGAAACTAATTTTGCATTTTACAACTGAATTTTGCATGTGTCCTGGGAACGAAAATGTTATTGCTTGTGTCATGCATACTATCGGAGAATGGAAAGCATTCTAAATACAAGAACAAATAAAGTTCTACCGGATCTCAACAGGTACAACGTATGCTTTCCATAACCGTTGGCATCAAGACGACAGTGCCTTATAGAATTAATCCGTTGAAGCTACAAGCATGTGCAATAAAGTAAAATCAGACGAATGTTTGATTTCTCAAGCAAGTGCTGTGCTCGTCAACTTGGTTAACGAAACATACAATACCCTGGATAGAGAGGAAATCATACCAGATATGGCGGCCCATATATCTTTTTTGAGTGCCAGGATTGTCATTGGAAACAAAACCTGCAGACACTCTTACGCAACGCCCTATTCCGTCATTTTATTTTTTTCTATTTTCCACCATCCATTTCTCATTCAATGTACAAGTGTAACGATTAAACCCATTGGGTATGGTAAAAGATGGATTTAATATTAAATGGTCCTTTGAAGAACTGGATGCTATTTTTAGGCGACAGTAGGTTACCTCAACATGAAATAGTATTTCATCTTAAGGTATCGAAACTTCCGATCCATGATAATTAAACTTGAACAAGCGGATTAGTGAAAATCCGATAGTCTCTGGAGCTCTAGTGATTTATAAAACACTGCTCCCCAAAGAGGGCACAAATTCTGTTACGTAAAGCAAAAGGGAAGTCCATAACACAAATCGAAAGACATAAGTTATGTCACATAACAATCAATTATTCCGACCCGATGAACCAGATTGCCACCCAATAGGCTTATATACACCCACTTTCCTTTCGAAGTTCCCTTCTGTACTTTGCCAAGTGGTTTTGATTAAGCTAGCAGTCATCAACAACCAAGGGAACGATTCGGGACAAGGATATCTCAAAAGATTGGTATAAGCCTTAGTGCTTGGTGTCTGATTTGTCCAAATTTTGACTGGATACTATGTGCTGAAAGGACATTTGTACATGTTGGATGTAGTAGAAGTTGGTTGGACAAGCACTGTATGTTTGCCCGGTGGGATGTAAAAAAACGACAACTTTGTCCTTTGAAAGTGCGAAAAGTACTCGGTAACGCGTTGGGACGTGCTGCAGAGTCAACTCTAAATCATTTCTTTAATGTCACTTACATATAATACAATACAATTTTTACTGACGATGTGTATAAATGCAAGTAGTTTACGTACTTAAACTTTTCATCACTTCTGTGCAATAAGACTAATCAAAGAAAGACAATTCCATTGTAGGCAAATGATTCCGATATTGCTTGCTCTCTGCAACTTTGAGAATAATCAGAAGTCTCGATAACAAAACACCGCTGGATTACTGGTTATAACTGAACCGCGCAGCCGCAACGTAGTATTCGACACGACTGAACGTAGACAACCCAGAAGGGGAAAGTTGGGTGCTACTGCTAAGTATGAACCCATTGTGTACAGTGAAGCCTGTTATAAAAACTGTGAGTTACTAATAATGATGCAATAAAGTTTTTGTAATTTGATTGTGATGTACTCCCATCTAATTGGTAAGCATTCTCGGAAACTCATTAATCCACAGCACAATTTCAAAGAATAAAATAAAGCGGGAACGATTATGCGACATATTGTACGTTTATCACTGTCTCAACCCATGGTGGACGTAAACAACTTTGTTCATATACATGGGCATGTTTGTACATGGACATGTACAAACTTCTCAAGATATAAATGGGTTTCTTTGTGACCTACTATTGATCCTTGTCCACCAATGAATAATAAATGACGATGATACCTTTTGATCTGCATTGATACGTAAACTGAAAGAAACTCTCAAATTGAAACAAAACAACTATCAAAGAATATATCCTACCATGCTGGTTAGTAGCTAGAGAGATATTAAATCAGCCAAATAAGAAAATACCTCCGTGTTTCGGAAGGGAGTTTGTGAATGCAGACAAAATTCCTTTTACATTTCCTGTTGTAACAAATGAGAATGAGGAAAAAACCAATTTCCTGAAAAAGGACAACGACTAGATCTACGACGCCTACATGAGTTTTAACGGTATTTGTGAGAGCCTGGATGTTTACAATAAATATATACCCTCATCAGGAAACATCATTTACGATTGGTGATGTAGTTCGTTCCTATTTCGTGGGATTTAAGATAAAATGGTTTACTGAGAGCATCTCCGGCCGATAGTTTTACTAGTATACTCATGCCACGCATTATGTGCTTCACTTCACAACGATTTTTGGTCCTACTACGCGATCCCAAAGAGACACAAAGTGGGTTATGCTGGTGCACGTGAATGAGAAAGTATGCAAATATTTGTTTATGATACTTTGGAAGCCTGTTGAGCGGATTGTACGTCGTATGCAGTTGTAACATGATGCGAATACGCTTACAGGTCATTTGTTTTTGTATACGCCTTCGGGAACACGCATTCAGTCCGCCGGCGAAAAAAACTAAATCAAAGATGCTGATTCATGTTATTAATATAATTCTCGCATAGCACATACGCTCGCATAGCACCAGTTGAAAGCTATTCTAACATGTTGACTGGTTTATGTTTTACTTGCACGAAAAACGGTTACTGTAGTAATGCTGTCGTTTACCAGAGGCGAGCCCTGACAGTCGTACATGCAATGGATTTTTGTATGTTGCATGCAGATCGTTGCGGCCGGAATTATATCAGTGGTTGTTTTGGACATGTGTCAATGTAAATGTACAAGAATCGGCATTGAGAGCAACTATCAGCTACGGATTCGGTAGTTTGAATGGGTGAAAGTGGTAACGTTAGAACAAGTTTGAATAATAGTGTCTTGTGAAGAGAAATTGTCATTCCACTGCTCGTGGAGTTGAAGCTGAAGGCGAGATACACATTTATAGTACACCCATCAAATAAACGACTTTTAGGGGACTTCTGATAATCACAAGAGTACAGTGCACATCATGATAACTTAACTGTATAATATTCAGCTGGAGTTGATTGTAAGATGGAATCGAAAAGCATTTAGCTGTTTTCTACCAATATGTCCTCAGGTAACTAGAAATGACTTTGGTGAAAGCACGATACGATAAACAGTTCCAGTTTACGTTGTTCTATGTCAGTCTCGCTGAGACGTTGGTTCCTGTGCAGACTGATGCCGTCTACTTTCTTGTTGGAGTAAGGTGAATGTACGTATGTATATGTAAGCACAGTATAGTTATTTACATGGTGATGTTCCCTTTGGCTTAACGTTCAAGGCAACCACGCTACGACAGCGTTCGTATCACCCTATAGTCTATATCGAGTTTACGCATAATAAATGGAAATACATTTGTCTCGAAAACCTTTATTGTGATTACGTCGTATATGGAATGAGATTAAACTTCAGACAAAAGCATAAAATGAAGATAGTTGCTGAGATAGATTTGTTTTAATATCTCGAATATGTGAGGCTTTTGATCATGATTTGCAAGAATCATATATATAGACCATTCGGACGTTTACATGATATCATTTACAGACGTCGACGTGAAATTGTCTTAACATGTACATGGCAGAAAGGAAAACATGTGGCGCTATGTTCATCTGAATATTCCCCCATTGTTTTCTGAACGGGGTTTCTATATTCACCGTGAAACGCCCCGTCGTTATGTTATAACGCAAGTTTTAATTTTTACATTGTAGTTGAATATCCCGCGGAAACAACCAAAATATAACTAGTACAAAAATATATTAGGTGTTCAATTTCAATATGCCACCTGCGTTGGTTGACAGGAATGAATGATATTATTTTTCTGGAACATATTTTGATCGATGTTTGTGTACAATACAATGAAGTAGTGAAACCCCTATGATGAATACCAACGCTTCCTTTAAGGCCGACTCTATTGATAACCTCCTTTGGTAAAATATTGTATGTATGCCGTATTACCTGAAGCCGACCTACCAAGATATCACACTTTCGCAAGTTGCTTTTATTTACCAATCAGGGTAGGATATGATAATAGCTTTGATATATAAATGTAGTCTAGGTGAAAGCATGTATGGATAGAACGCATCGCGTTGGATAAGTATGATAATGATTAATTTCTGCTGCTGACAATGCGATAGTTTTTGACATATTAAAAGCTCAACCATATTCAAATTTCAGGTTTCAGAGTGAGTATTGCAAGTGAAATTTAAGATTTTATTCAAAGAACGTAGTAGATCAGTACTGAAGAATTTCCACAGTGTTCAATATGCAAGATCTTGACTAAATGAACATGCTACGTATGATAAGCACAACAATGCATTAGAATGGTATATACTAATCTAGATTCAAGTATGTTGACATAATATATGCGATTACTCGACGCCAAAACATATTAAGTTAGTGACGTTTGCATTCCGCTATCAACAAACACAAATCTTAAGCTGACGACAGTTTTCAGCTTTCCCCCGGATTTTTACTTACCAGTCAAAATGTCTCCCTTATTTCGTATTCATCATC
Source organism: Sinella curviseta (assembly GCA_004115045.4). Classification (NCBI taxonomy): domain Eukaryota; kingdom Metazoa; phylum Arthropoda; class Collembola; order Entomobryomorpha; family Entomobryidae; genus Sinella; species Sinella curviseta. The sequence goes on from CM023203.3 coordinate 19,316,970, forward strand.
CTTAGCAATACCAGAAGCCGTGTAGAATTGTTGGCTAAATGACGGCCTGAAATCCAACATGGGAGTTGGATTCGAATTCGTTCCTTTGATAAAATGATTTTGCGATGGAAGGAAAACGTCAGCATGGCCGTTAAAATGTTTCAGATGGCAGGGCATATTAATTTGCGGCAGCATAATGCCAGGACAGTCTGGTGGACAATTTCGGTTTATGGTTGACCTCACCCACCGTATTCTTCTGTTTCTGGGTCGCCCTGTACGTGTATGACCTCTATTGCGACCTGTGGTAAATCTGGCGTAGAGACGACGGAATGATCGACGTATAACTCTATGTACGTCTTTGCTAAGGAAACAGCAACCCAAGGCGACAAATATTCCCTAAAGTAAAAACGAAGAAATATTTTGAATGGAAAAGTAAGACGGATGAATGTAAAAGTCAAATATAAATCTCAATACCTGTGTAGATCCAAGCATGGCGTTAGCTGTTACGTAGTATTTGTGGAGACTGCCGCCTGGATTGTAAGCAAAGAGGAGGTTACTTACGCCAAGCAGTGGAACAAGAAATATCAACGATACTGCTGCCCTCCTGAGAACCAGAAATTAAGGATACAAGAGTAGACCGACCAAAAATTAGTCGATTTGGTTACTTCAACACATTTTTGCAGATCCTTATGAAAACTATATTGCGTTTGTAATTGTATACCTCACATGTCCTGCATCGGAAGACGATGGCCTGTTTTGAACTGTTGTCATTAGTATTCGCACAATGTTAGCGAGAATAAGAGCGTTTACCTGGAAACAAAATAATAATGATGACATGCCTTTCCAACTGTTTATGCAAATATTCTTCTCAAATATACGGCATACCAAAAGCACAACAACTATTGGTATCGCTACTATCCAAATTGCGGGCATTTGGGTATATCCTTGCCAACATTTCACGGGATGGTTTATTTCCATAATGACTACATACGTTGCAAGAATAACTATAGGGAGTACTGGAGACACAACAAGATATTTAGTTTAATTGAGAATTGATACATGATTAAATTAACATTGCAAGCTCTGGTCCAATTTCTAGTCATGTCAGAGGAAATATATGTCTACTACATTCACAATTTCGCATATTACGTTTTATGTAGGTATGCTAAATATGTTTAATGAAAATAATAGATAAACAAAGTCGTACCCCATCCAATGCAATAATAAAGTTTGAATGGAGCTTCCCGGTCAAATACGTTTGAGGTGAGTTTCCCATTAATGTATACTCCCTGAACAAACATCCAGTTGACAGAGGCCATCGTAGAGTAAAGGTATAAAGTGAGGACCGTTTTGCAAACAAGATCCTGCCAAATGAAAATAAACATGAAATTTGCGTATTCTCAAAGCACGCACCATTACATTTTAATCATGTGAATAGGTGGAGCTGCATTTTATCTTACCACGCTTCGGTAATTTGATATAATCGGATCAGTGATGATCAGCAGAAAAGTGTATCTTAATAGTAATGCGAACATCAAATGCTTCAAAATGATCACGCGATCACACCGTAAGGATCTGAATTCGCGTCAAATGAACAGCGAACACTATATTTAGCAGCAATTTGTCATAGATTTGTATTCGCTGTAAATATGTATTCATATCTCTGAGTTACCGGAAATACTGGAAAATTGTTACCGCTGGAATTAGACAAGCCAGCGAAAGTATTGATCCAACAAACAAAATGTATTGCGCACGATTTCTCAATTCATCTTCCATCGTCTAAAAGAGGAAAAACCATTTTATTTGAAACTTTGCCGAAAAAAATTGCAATAATTCATATTTTAGGAACATTTGCAAAAATTTACGATGCTTTGAACAAATTCCTCGTATGAAGCAGCGCATTCTGAGTAGTTGGTCCAGTCCCCCCACAGCCAAGTTGCATTCTCTAGACAAACCCGGTACGCGTTTCCTTTTGCACTATCGGCAAAGAAAGGCTGCGTATTTTTAAATGTGTCATGGCAGCTTCTGGAAACAGTTTGCCCTGCTGTTGCGGGCGGCCAACAGTACACATGGTCCCATGTTGCGTTGCAGTAGGGTCCTTCGTACAGAGTGGAGAGTGTACGTAAATATAATTGTTAGTAAATCGGTTAGTGAAAATTTCATATAAGTTTGCATGTTTATAGCATCAACAATTCAAAAACTAAAATCCGTACACTCGCCACATTGAAAAAGCCATTAGACATATCGATACTTACCTTGTAAAGGTTCTTTAGATTGATCAAGCCACGAGTTCAATAGACACTCTACACCCAGACTGGAATTTTCCACATTTTTCAGCTCGGCAATATGCCATTCACTTAACACCACTGACAAGTTACCCCACCTTTCACTCAACACCTCTTGAACAAGTGACTCATAACTATTGCTTGGAATTTCTCCGTGCGGAGTTGATACACCGACCTCCATGATTAGTTGTCGCTTTATTCATTCATTTGCCGCGAATGCGGTTAGGATCAGATACGGCTATATTGGTGGAGTTTACCAGCAATGTGGAGACAAATTTGCAAAGATGAAACGCGTACTTATATTCGTAGAAAATATTTGCCTACGCTCCGCAGTATCAGCCACCATCTCGCTGCCCGTACAGCAGTCGACTGAAGTATGAAACAGGGAATGCACTAGTTTTTATTTAACACAGTCGTATCGTGAGACGCGTGCTTATTCTTCAGGACTCTGGCATTGTGCTTCCTCAAGCCATCCAGTATCCTCAAAGCGAGTGGTGAATTCCAGAATATTTTATAATACAGCATACAGCATATGTAGATGACGATACTGTTTGTGTCGTCCTTTAAAATGAAGCAAAGAATCTTGTTGCTAAAGAGCTCCATTGTATCATAATTTATTACCTGTTTCAGCTTTCGTTTTTGTTATTTGCTTTGCGTTATATTTTCAGCTCCAGTTGGTTGTGTTTCCATGACAGGTGTTAAATTGAGGGGCACATGTACAACAGAACCGAACCCAGTTGTTTGGATTTTAACACTTACAAACGTGTATGAGATTAAAGGTAGTACATATCACATTCATTTTAAACTAATTGGGCGCCAAATAATTTTAATTATGTTTGATATAATGTTCAACTGATGAGACACATGCGATTTGATTTTTTAATCATATGTATCGCGACTGGACGTAGCTAAGCCCACTAGCAAAAATCGTAAATACAAGGTTGACATATCGGTTATGTCAGGAATTGGTTGAAAAATTTTTACACTTTCCTTTTCAGCTTTCCGTTTATCTTAGCTTACTCTCAATACAAAATCATTCATTGTGAGGGAGAATGCCTTACTGAACCACGTGTGTAGCGTGTGGTGAGCTGTCATTCTCCTTTCGTTGATGACAAAGTCATTACAAGGTAAAATTCTTTAGTGGAAGGTCAACGGTTCTGCAAATGACGGTGCATGCATTGTGGCATCTTAGTTGGAAATGCAGTTGGCATAACATGTTTTGTAACAATATATGCCTTCAAAATGAATCACGGTCATCTCAAAATTGAGTCCTGCTGGCGATGTGTTGTGTGCTATTTGAAACATACATATATGGCTTTGTCATCTCACATGGCGTCAGCGAAACCAAGTGTTTCATGCACTGCGGTAATGATCATGGAATCGGCGTTCTCGCTATTCATACATGAATTTCTAAGGAAACCATTGACTCTGAGTTTGAAAGATTAGTACCTACCGTTTACGTAATTGCATTCACATATTGGGTGACGTGACATTTTAGAAATTGAAAGAGAAAATCAATTGAAAGGATCCCTAAAAAGTTATTGAATATAAGTTGTTGTTGCACATTTGTGGAAGCATCAGTTGTATGAACCAAGTTGACGTATGAATAAAATGTTCACAGAAAATGCAACATTTAGTTATCGGATTCTACAAATTCGTTTTAAAGTTCGGAAGCATAGAATGTTTAAAGCTTCGTGTAATTTCTCTATCATGCCGTGTGGTTTTTATGTTTTGAAGCAACTGGTAGAACGGCAAGTTTGCTGTCGTGAGCTATTGCAAATACTTTTATTTAGTCGCTAATTGGATGGACGAATAATCCTAAGTATTATATTGCTAAGCGGTTCAACTTGCGTTTATATGAATATCATACAGTAGACGAACATTTCTATGAAATGCTAATCCCGGCCAATCTCATTTCTCTTATGCGGGTGGGCTTTTGACAAAATAAACCCGATGTGTTGGTATGCTTTCGTTATACAAAATGGACTCCAACGTTTGCTAAAAATAAAGACGACTTCAACTTCTGATTGCCGCCAGCATTTGACAAGCTTGTTATATCCGATATTCGGCAGCCTAACTTAAGCTGCATATTTTTGGCTGCAAACTGTTTCCAAGAGCATATAAAGTTACGTCCCCATTGAAGCGGGCTTCGTAATCTACTTGTACTTTCACAGCGATTGCCCACGTGAAATCCTGACGAGCAGGCTAATGCACTACTTCCCTGCTGCGACGAAGTTGCCTCAATTTAATTTTCTTGATGTAACTGACCTTGAGCAACAAGATGTGCTTTTTGACTCAGTAATGAAATCATGGAATAGAGATTGAGTGGATTATGAATGTAAAATAACAACTTTATAACGATTTTACAGATAGAGGAAGGAGATTTTGCAGGCTTTAAATTTCTTTTAAATGCGAACATTTCTTCCAGAGGTACAGTCATTCTTCAAAGATTGAATGTTTACTCTCATATATTTCATATACCCGATTTTGATATACATTTTTTAATACTTCAAAATAAAAGGATATTCTGTTTGCAGGCTTTCATGGTTTTCCTATTAAGATACAACTTTACCCTTTCAATCCGAGTTTGTAAAACTTGATGGAGAATGATTTAAAATGCCATGAATATACATACACTATATATACACATTAGATGGTGACCTCATTTTTCACTGATTCTGACTTGAATACTAGTGCAAATTTTTTTGCTGAGTGTGTTTACATTTAGGATGCACTCCTCTAGCAAGGAATGTGCAATCGATCTATTTTCCCGCGGAGGAAAAATTTAGTTTCAAATGCGCTACAATTCTATGCATTCGTACGGTAAAAACTTTTCCGTACGGAAGTATCTACACAATTCGTATACGGTTAGATTAAAAACCAGAAGGCCAGATGGTCCCGTCCTTGGATTGATTTTCATTGGCAACAGAATATATTTGAGTACTGTGTAGTTTTTGAACTTTCACATTTCGCATAATAACTCCGAACGAGTGGTGTCTGAGGCTGATGCAACATTATTTTCATTTCTGCATGATTGTTGTAGGTAAAAGTTACGAGCAATGCGTCAAAACTGAAAATAAGCTGTCCAGAAAATTGTGCATACATTCCTGTTTCCCCGTGTGGTAAAAGTATGCAAGTATACTGTAACCTTACAATTGATTTAAATGAATGAGAAAGTGCTCGAATCAGTAATTGATCCTCACTATATTTTGCCGTTGTCAATTTCAAGGCCATTACAGCAAATGTTCTGAATGACTGCTTCCAAATGCAATAATAAGCAATTACGTTCATGAGTGCAGGAATGTTAGATGAAAAAGTTTCGATGTGTGCTTAAAGATATGGCGTAGTATGTCGAATATTGTGCAGCCTCTTTTGTAATTTAATGTAACTGCACATGTTTGCCTTCCATTAAGTTCTACAAAACGGCTACCAAAAACCTTTTTTGATACTATTAATGAATAAAACTTGATATCAGGTGGATTTCATTCCAGCATGGGCTAAATGTATTTAGACAGCTTTGAACAGATTTGCAGGTCAAAGAATTACTTTTTAGGGTAAGCTGTGCACAGACAAATTACACGTGTTATAGCATCAAGAACATTATCCTTCGGCATGCACACACTAACTAAAATTAACTATTGTAATTATTTATGTGCCTGTGACCTTTATTAAATGCTGGTAAACGCAACAATGTCCCATTAGCATCTATCCAGTGGATAATAAGTCACCGAGCATGGATCTAATTTCCGTTTCGTTTGCTTTCGATAAAGGTTTGCAATGTAGAATAATGGTAAATGAATTCCGATGTCAGTTTTGTCAAGGATGCACCTATGATTTAGTAGGGGGATACATAAACAAATCTATAAAATGCCATAACTCACCGAAGAGCAGGCGAATCCAATGTCAATTGTGTTAACGACAAATGAAATTATATTTGCAAATCATTGCGTTTTGAAAGGCAAATACGTTCCGTAGTAGAATTATTAACACTGCTTCAATGCGTTGCCGCACTTCCACCGTAGACATCTACATGAATTGATGAAGGGGTAAATTTTGGCCTGATATTGATGATACAGAATGCAATCTAAAAACATGGCTGCCCTCAGGATTCAGTCCAGAAAGTGTTTACGATTCTCATGGAAGCATGAAGGCGAATCAATGCACATCTAACTTAGGAACTTGCTTGCTTGAAAGATATGCATGAATACATAACAAATATACAATTGACGTTGATTAGTTACCACTATGGACACAAACTGTCACAACTTGATGTGCACTGGAACATATATAGTACAACCGTTTTCATGTCCCTCGACAAACAGGAGTCATATTCCCGTACACATGAACGCGTCAAATGTAGATGACTTGGTTATGCTACTGCAATGCTACCTTATCAAAACACAGATCCTCATGGCACAATGAAAAAAGTGATTCCATTATAACCAAGATTGAGTTACATCATTTCCATTTCAAGTCTATGTCGCATAAATTAGCTGTGATGATTCATCGTACTCGTCACAGCCCTCAAGACAACGAAGTAAAACTATACGAGATTTGACTAGCAAATATACGATTTGACGTTGACAATAGCTATCACACTATAAACGCAAATTGTCGCAGCTTCCTTGTACGTATGCACCCTTAAGCATGATTTACTTGACACTCCACATAAGTAGGGAACATAATATTATAGACGACGGTCCTGCATTCCGTCAAAAAATAACGGCAATGATCTTGTACGATGCATTCCATTTCAGCTCAAAGAACGTGTGTAATATAACTGACTTGATTAAGTGAAAGTATTGCTGCCACTAGTCGGTTGCCTTTTCAAAATACACCGCCCGCATAACATTGTCATGAAAAGTGGTTTCATTGTACCCATGACAGAGTCTAATCATTTACTAGCCATGCCTATGTTGCATAAATTAACTGCAATGATGCATTGCACTCTCAATGCTGTCATAAAGTCCACTTAAGGAAAGCCTGCTGGAGGCTTTACTACAATCCCATCGAAGAAAGGGACAGAAAACTAAAGGAACGAAACACAACAGACTAAACAAAAGAAGCGGGTACAAAGACGGGAGAGTGAATGGCAAAAGATAATTTCTAAATTGCATTATAATTTAGTATGCATGGCGTATCTTCTCTAAAAACTGCACTTTTCATGGCATGCTGGTATGTTTTGGTAATCCGATCCCTATGCAAATATGCATAATTAGTGGTGAAACGTGCTAAACTAATTCTATTAAAACTGGCTTATCTTTAAATTCCATTCGCTTTCCGTTGCCGTAAAAAGCTCGAGTCGATTAAAAGTCTTCTTGTGAGCCATGCAATACCGGATAGTATCACACGATTTGCTCAAGGTTAAGCGTAACGCATCAGCTAGTCCAAAACTGTTATTAAATGAAAAGGAATAATGTGCAAGCAAATAATATATTAAGAAAGCACTTCTGTCTAGCTTGCTTCATGACAGTGTTTTCATTCTGCTAAACTAACACAATCAATGGTACAAAAATAGTGCCCTTCATCATACAAAGTTTTGCCATCATTTTGTTATCATTTCATCCAAGGTAGGATATATCGAGACTGATAGGTAAACACTTATGCAGCATTTTTCAGACATGTTTGAGCTTCTTCATGTGGCCAAGATACAAGTTGATTCTGGAAATAAAAAAATATGGTCCGTAATATCGACCAGGCACGCTATCATTGTGTTCGTAGGGGAAACGAAAAAGATACACTTGAACAGCAAGCTACCTTAGTATTGATTCTGCTTAGTCGCCGGTCTTGAGATCGTGGCTAGAACTTCTATTTCCGATCCCGCGAAGGAGCCAGACAACCGGAAAAGTATATGTTTATCGCCTTGTGATAAATATTATATAATGTACACAGAGAGTGGGACGAATGTAAACAAAACATTGAAGTATTATTCTCTCGTCTATATTCTATACCAAATAGGTCGAAATGAAAAGACGCATTACACAACGGATTATTATTGTAATTCGTCCTCGATTGCCATGTGGGTTCTGTTTTTAATAATCCGTAGGTTAATGTTGGCTTTAATTTCACGAGAGTCAATTCGTTTTTGTTGTTGAAATTATTTGGAGGTAATTTTGCTGAGAGAAGTATGAACCAAATTAATGCTTGCACAATTTTCTCGAAGACTCAAATTGACGCTTTACTCCCTTTCGACGCAGCAACACAGAGCTTTCGTAAAACACTCAAAATATTCGTATTAATAAGCACATCATTGCGTTCGTACAAATGCTTCAACAATATTTTGCTTTCATTTTCAAGTAGCTACTGAAGCCGCCTCTCATATGCCCTTGCAAGATGAAACGTCTCCAGCGAAATCAATAAGCAAGCTTGTAACAAGGCCCCTTCTATCGCCGTATCCGTATCAACAAATATCATTTTCCGCATTCATCCACATTTCTAATGATCTTTATCGGTTAATAGAAACTGAAATACCAACCGAATGAAGGAGCTTAGTATCACTTCATGTCATGGATTAAATAATTTGGATTATAAATTGGAGAACTGGAGAGGTTCGAGAAGCTATACCCGTAAAATACAATTACTTGTCCCACTACTTTCTATGAAAGAATAAAAACGCAATTCGCCGCATTTTGGTTACACAACATACTGTACTTCAACAAACTGCTCGTAAAATCTATGCCCGTTTACCCCAAAGCGAAGTTCTATTGCAATGACAAACCCGACTATCCTTTTCTTCGGTCCTTTTGCGATTTATAACATTTGTGAGCCCTTGAATCCTGGCAGCTTCTATAAATAGATTGTCATGTCTTCGTGGGCGCTAGCAGTGTCCTTGGTCACATGTTTCGTTTCAATGGGTACCTAGACTCGCTCACTTCCCACATCTACCTCCTAAATGCCTCTGAGATATTAAACTATGTACTGAATAAATACTGCCATTCTGCAATCTGCCATTCACTTAGCGACATACAAACTGCTCCAACTTTCTCTCAATACTTGTTGCATAAAAGCAATGCTGTACCGCTGCGTACTGGCTTGTTCTACTGTCCCTCATGACCAATTTTGACTTGATTGAATCCCGCAGTTCGCTGGTTAAGCAAAGGATGAACGTCAGATTTTAACCGTTGAATACTCTTCGGGCATCGCTACAAGATCTAGTCGTTGACTGATTAGCCTGCCTCAAAAGACGTTCATAAATCGTTTGAGAGATTCAGCTGAGAGATAACATGTCATTTCGCAGTGAGCAAATAATAATGCTCGGATGTACTTTCAGGACGCATTCAATCTACTTTCTTCTGCAGCCACATAATCAGGGCCTAAAAGTCTTGGTTCTAGCATTCATGGGTAGAGAGAATGGTGAGCAATAATTTAGGATTCTAAGGTTACAAGTGATTACTTAAAAGAGGTCTCATTCTAATGTTCTCATATTTTTATATCTGCCTTTTTGTAATGAACAAATGCACAAAACATATATGCCCCGAAATATCAGGATATGCTCTTGTAAGACATATTGCAAAGATGATCCCTTGGAACATAGTCGTTCCATTACATGTTTTCTTTACTTTGATGCGTATTTGTTGCCCGTCAAGGCATGAAGCCATTTTATGTTGTACATAAGGTTTAAGTGCATTATCATCTCCAATTAGTTTGCTCTGACAGTGTGTTGTCAGTTGAGTCGTATATTATTCTACACAAAACACTTTTTATGAGCAGCAAGATACATAATGTTTCCGGAAAGCACTACTTGTTTGATAATTATTTCGCAAAAATGAGCCGCCGGTGATGTGGAACGTTATTTCCGTGGCGAATTAGTACTAATACGATAAAGGAAGGAAATAATAAATATCATCGCATTCGTTCATCCACTCTGTCCTGTCCACTTTCATTTCAACTTTAATTGACGAGTAATGAAATGTAATTGACATGGTATGCTTTTTCGCATGAGGTAACCAAGCGATCTGTTCCAATGCAATGTTGTAGAAATGAAACCTGATGATTCATTTTTGATACTTAAAATTATCAATTGAAAGTATCAATTTCATATAATCGATACTACCTTGTAAACGCTTCATGATTCGAGGGTGATCGTTGGGAAAGTTTTTCTATTACGTGATGACTTTCCGTTCAGTCTCTGGTGAGCTGTATGAGAAATGACATAGAACTGAAAGTATATTTCACTCCACAATATCAATGCAACTCCGCCTTGTTTCATATTCAATCAGACCTGAATTCTTATGCTTTTTTCAGCGATTCGAATTGCATAATGCACTTCTCGGCTGTGAGGAACTACGAAACCTTTTTTTTCTGCGGCAAAGCGTATAGTTCGAGACTACTTAAAAAATACAAACTTGCTGAATACTTTCCTGATATAAATATATCGGCGTTTAAGCTCCGGCATGATTAAAAGTTTAAGGACATGTTAAAGTGAAGTTATACCGAGTCGAACACGTGTGACTGTTGCGCGTTGGTTTCAAATTTCTGGTGTCGTATAAAATCGCAAAAAAAACACTTGGTTTAATGCAACTTTATATTCATTTCTATTATTAACTGGGTAATACTCGATGGGTATATATACCGTGCTTCAAATAATATGGAAACACGATGCGCATTGTACCGCATGATTTTAGTTTGCCTTTTATAATACGTAAAGCTTCTACATTAGAATTTCATGTCCCGTCGATTTATTTTATTTTCATGGCGCCCAACATCTTCTACCCGGATCTCAAGTATCGCATGTATAAATAAATATTACCACGTTTACGTACTTTGCCAAAATCATTTCTTGAAACAGCGCAGTGAGAAAGTAGTTACAATGGACTGGTTTTGTCAAAAACACTATTTTCGCTCAGTTGTCCTTGAGACACTTAATTTGACTTTTATGTTCACGTTAAAGTAATAAAAGAGAGCGTCGAAACTGGAATCCGCCAACACTCGCCGTTACTATAAAGACATTTGATCGGTTGTTTGTTTATATTAGTTGACTTTGAGTTTAACTTTATCCACGATATATGGGCAGGTTAGTTACGACCCTATTGGAACTACTTCGCTGTCCATGAAGTTTGGGAATGTCGAACACTTGTGGTGTGAAGAAACGAAAATGAAGAAATCTAGTATGGCAGTATATAATACCAGAAGTCATTTATATATGGCCGGTGTTTTTTCATCCAAAATAAATCATGCTTTTGGTGGTAACTTATCATCAAACATTTATATGAAAAAAAATATTTTATTTTTGATAAATGATTATTTTCTTTCGATGAGAAATTAGTCTTGTATTAAGGAATAATTATTTTTTCAAATAAAGTTATAATATTTTATGGCAAGGTAATTTAATATTGGGAACCTGTATTATATAGGAAGACATATATAAGAGATGAGAAATTGGCTATGTTATTTCGTTCTAGTAATTATATTATATGGTAGTGTGGAGTGGAGTGAAACGCTAAATGATGCATTTATGATACATTCAAAAATCTTGACAATTTACACTAGTAAATATCCAGAAGTCCAATTCGAGGCCACCACAAGGAGACACTAATGACATTGTGATTTCGATTGTTTTGTCCATCAAGTGCAGCAATTGTAGCTAACTTCTGAACGGAAAATGACATTAAGTATTACCCAATTATATCCATTAATATTACACGATAGTTAAACTTTCAGCTAAATTTTATAGTATGGATCATCATTCTTCCCGTGAAATATAGAAATTTGCCATAGTTGATTAGCTCATGGGAGCAAGTTTAACAGTTGATTAGACTGTTGCGTAATTCAATCCTATACTGGGGCATATAACCTTAAAACTAATTTCTTAACTTGCTTATATTCACATTCTCATTTCCTTACTATTCGCCTGAAAACTTAATTTATTTTCTAGGGTGTGTACGGAATTTAAATTACAAGTATGCAGACCGTATAATCGAAAGAGATTAGAGCATCTTGGTGTGTATGTAACATCTATGAATTACATTGTTGAAAAAATTCACACAAAAAATTTCTACAAATCATGAGTTTTTAATAAAAATTATTCACATAGCCAACAATTTTCAATAAACTTATCCATAAATAAATATTCAGTTTGCCCTCAAATTTAATAGTAAATGGGTCTTAAAAATTAATCATTTACCAAAAGAAAATATTTTATTTTCAAAGAAAGCTTTGATGAAAAATTAGCACTAAAGTCATGATTTTTAGGGCATAATAAAATTTTCTCTTTATATATCACGCTTTGGGACGCCTTCCCAAAGGATGTTACAATTCCAAAGATAACATTTAATAAATGATAACTTTCTAAATGAAAACATGTACTAACTATACATTGTTGGCCGTAAGCTGGTATCATAATCCATTTCATGTTTCATGTATGACGATTTCAAATATTTGTACTAGGAGGACGAACTAAATGTCTCGATTATAAATTTGATTTCCGGAATGTTGTCATACATACAAGCTCGAGCAAACAAACCCAAGCTATTAAATATTCTACAAATAACTGCTTCGACACGGTGCAATTGCATTCTCTTCGCGTGACTGCAATCTACTTTTGTTTGAGTTTGTTTTCAACGAGCCTGGACCGACGTTCAAGCGTTCGCATGCCAGACACGCCTACATTTTAAATTTAATGACACATCTGCATTCCTGTTAATTTGTGCTCAGTGGGATGATATCGCATTTATCTAATCCTATGGACGAGGCAATCTAGCTGACAATGAGATTGCTTGATGGCATGTACTAAACATATTAGTGGAATTTTCAAATTGATTTTCACCGAACGAAATTGCAGTCTATAGAATGCGTTCTCAACATGATAATCACTGGTGCACAAACTGTGCGATGTCTGATAAAAAACTGCAAGCTAGTCATCGTTTTTCTTCGTTTCAGGTCTACTGACTGAGTGTATTGCTGATGATGAGCTGAAACTGAATGCGAGACATCCATTATGTTTGACTCTGCGCTCTAACGATTTTGTAATGTACTCCGGATTTCCAAAAGGCTACTCAGATGCTCTGAAATTCCATCTAAACGGGTGCATATTTTTTTGTGGCGAGACGCAAACGTTTTGGATGAATTGATTGGTTGAAGCCCGAATAAAACATGTAGCATCTATTATCATAGTTTCCCCAGTGTGAGTATCATTGCTCACATTTTGAATATTATATATTCCATGTAGCAATTTCCATTAGAGACGTGGCTAGAATCACTGAAGCTCTTTCGGAGAAAACTCGCTGCTGTAAAAGTTCCACTTTATTTTCAGTCAGTCAGCCTCTCCTGAGATGCTGGTATACATGGGAGTTGATGTTATCTGCTTTCTTCTAGGAAAAGGTGGCGCTTCGAATGAATAACCGCACAGTAGTTGCTTTCCAGCGTGATGGTCCAATCCATATTGTATCAAGGTCAAACCATAGATGTTATTTTTGTTACTCAAAACCAAGTGCAAATACTCCTGACGAGGGTCAATGGCTACGTTGGAGTTGGATCAAAAGTTAATATTTCGAAGAAGTGATGTGTTAGTATATCAGTAATAATTTTTCCAGAATTCTGCTCGAAGCATGTCTATATGACCTTACATTTATACATTGTTTCACAGTTCGTTGTCGTTAAGATTGCAAGAAAGTTTCATTTTGTTTTTGTTTGTAATATTGAAAACAAAATTTTCCAACACATATTGTGTCTGGAGTTTTTCAAAATATCGATACCAAATCTATATGAAGCGTTGGATTATAGATCTTTCGGAAATCATTGGATAGCATATAAGGCTACACCACATTTCTTTTTGTATTTAATATTACGAAGCCGCCGTGGAGGCAAAAAGCTGAAATAATCAGATTCAGCCTTGTCCAATTATTTACATCATTCATGGCGTTCACAAAAGCGATAAATTGACAAAGACATAGTTCGTATCTCATTATTGCTTTCATCCAATTTGTGCACAACAAACGAAAATATTTCGCATTGACAACTTTCTGAAAAGACAGCAAGTTGAATACAAATATGAGATTAAAAAGTGGGCAAAAGGATAAGGTTAGTGTTTTAAGGATATGATTAACAACCACGCAATGTTCTGTATCACCAAATGCTTCATATGTCTAGCCAGTCTAGACTTTCCAGACGGTTATGTAATATGATTTTCAGACGCTGACTTGTCACTAATAAACATCTACGCAACAAAATAGATAACACGTGGCGAATCATTCATTCATCCGAATATTCTATCAATATTCTCTGAGACTCGTTTGCACACTTACCGAGAAACACGAGAATAATTAGGACGCATGCTGTTTTCCTGTATTTTATTTAAATATCCCGCGGAAGCTATCAAACTATTGGTAACATATTATAACACGTTAAAGCCCCCGCCACACCTACGTTTCATTGACATTTATTGACATCTAAAGTTGACATTATTGTTCTCAAATGTATTATCTTTTATTGTAATGACAAAAAGCTGAATATGTGGGAAAAGGAAAATGGACAAAACTAACATCTTCTTGCCAGACAGCCAGTTTTCAAAAGTCCGTTCCTTAAACAACTTAATGTGAACGTTCGTTTCATTGTTCTGTTCGAGGCATTGGAATATAAGCCCACTCGTACCGGATTTCATTCAAATGATTCACCACGACCACAAGGGTATCAACTAAAAATGAAGGAATTCCATCTGATCAATATGTATTAACAGCATCCGGTTGGATGCACAATTACGTGACAATGCGATGCGACGATAATGGTTCTTAATGTCACAAATACAGGGAATACATTCTCTAGATTTCCAAATGAGTGTACAAAACAATCCAGATTTCAACTTTATTAAAAGCACGCAGTGGGCCAATGTTGCAGCATTTTAACGTATGCATTACACGAATAGCGCGTTCGGTTTTACCACACGTATTAATATCAGTGTATAAACTAATCTAGGTTTGAAAATGCTGACAGAGTTTAATTAAGTGTGATGGGTAACACATTATTAAATTACTTCCATTTATAATGGGTAAAATATTCACAAATGGACGGCAAAATATTGTGGCCGAATATGCCGCAGATTGTAGAGTAATAAAATGGCGTTTCGTTATTTCGTTTCACAATACAATGGGATCACTTTTCTGCTCGTTCTAGTTTTGGAAGTCAAGTGCCTCCCTATTGTCTTCCATTTCATCATCAGCACGAGAAACTGCCTTAAATTGGTTTAATGGTGACAGGCAATACAGTGCCGGAATTGGATTTGAATCCGTGTCTGTAAACAAATCATTTTGTGATAGATGGCAAACGTCAACTCGGCTTGGTAAATGTTCCAGATGATGCGGCATGTTAACTTGTGGTCGTCTATAGCCTACATGGTTCGGTAAGCAATTTCTGTTGAATGTGGATGCAGGTTGACTTGATACCACCAAGCGTCGCGGTAGTCTTCGGTTTCTCCGACGGACTGCACGTTCATTTCTTCGATTGTGAATGGCTCTAATTCTGGCGAGGAAACGGCGAAATGATCGTCGTATAGCTCTATGAACGTCCTTGCTCAGAAAACAACAACCTACTCCGACAAATACTCCCTAATGAAAGGAATAAAACTAATGGTGAGTCCAATAGTAAAGCGTAAGTATGCACATCATAAAATATTTATTTGAATACCTGTGTAGATCCAAGCATAGCATTAGCAGTTATGTAATATTTGTGGAGACTTCCACCGGGATTGTAAGCAAAGAGTAGATTACTGACGCCCAGGAGTGGAACAAGAAATATTAGTGATACTGCTGCCCTCCTGCGAAAAAATACGATAATTATATTAGATATGCATAGTCCATCAATACAATTTTTAATGCATCACATTGCATATTTGAATCTGTTAGAAAATACTTACCTAACTTGACCCGCATCAGATGATGCCGCTCTGTTTTGAACGGTTGTCACTAGTATTCTCACAATGTTAATGAGGAATAGAAGGTTGGCCTAATAAAATATATGAGTTTAATTGTGCGCAAGCCTTGTCAATTTCACTAGGTCAGAGGATATATTTTAAAATACAATTTACCAAAAGCATAATAACAATTGGAATAGCCACAATCCAAATTGCGTGCATTTCAGTGTATCCACTCCAGCATTTCACAGGGTGGCTTATTTCCATGATGACTCCATATGCCGTGATAAGAAACAATGGGAATACTGCGGGCATGACCATGTATTTAGATTAACTTTGTAAATGTATTCGTGATAACATGTACACACAATTAGTACCAGAAGTTAATAGGCGTGCTAAATAAGTGAAATGGAGAATAATATTTCAGAGGTCTTACCCCATCCAATGCAATAGTATAGCTTGATGGGGGCCTCCCGGTCAAACCCTTTTGAGGTGAGCTTCCCGTTAATGTATACACCCTGTACAAACATCCAGTTGACAGACGCCACTGTTGCGTAAAGATAGATAGTGAGAACTGCCTTGCAAACGAAATCCTAGTAATCAATAAGACAAGTATTAATCAAATATAGTAGTGCTTTCAATCTTGAAATGGCTTCGACTGCATTAATATTACCAAACTTCGATAATTTGCTGAGCCGGTAAATACAACTGGGTCAGTGATGATCAATAGAAAAATGTACTTAATTAGTAAGGCTGTCATTAGATGTTTCAAAATTGTGACACGATCGCACCGCAGACATCTGTTGTAACGTTAGAAGGAAATCCATATCTCAAAATCAGATACATTATTCACATTATAATTTCCGTTGAAGTTACATGCTTGGCTTACTGGAAATACTGGAAAATGATCACGGCAGGCATCAAACAAGCCAAAGAAAGTAATGAGCCGCCAAACTAGCTATATTGTGTGCGAGTCATCAACTCATCTTCCAATGTCAATAAGAGAGAGATGGAAAGATTATCAATCTTTTTTCAGATTTTATGTTAAAGGAAACATGTTTGTGGAACGAATGCAAGCTTTACTGTATTTCGGACAAATTCCTCGTAAGACCTGGCGCATTCTGAGTAGTTTGTCCAGTCCCCCCAGAGCCAAGTTGTGTTCTCTAAACAAACTCGGTACGCGTTTCCTTGTGCACTGTCGGCAAAGAATGGTTGTGTATTTCTGAATGCGTCATGGCAACTTCTGGAAACAGTTTCCGCTGCTGGCGTGGGCGGCCAGCAGTACACACTGTCCCATGTTGCGTTGCAGTAGGTTCCTTAATCGGAGAGGAAAAGCCAAGCAAATTAGTAATGAGTAGCTTTGACAAAACTTGTAAAATGTAGGTCTAAATTTCCCGTTTTTTTGCTATTATATTCGAAGTAAGGGATCTAACACATTACATGCTTAACACATCCAACATATAAGAAACATATATCTATATAGTAGCCAAATTCAAAAAAATAAACAATTAATAGTTACCATTCATAAGCTCTGTTTATTGATAAAGCCATGAATTTAGTACACACTCTACACCAGGTTTGGAATTTCGGAGATTTTTCAACTCCGCAATCTGCCATTCACTCAACACCATTGTCAAGTTACCCCAACTTTCACTCAAAACGTGCTGAACTAGTGATCCCATGATGTTGCCAGTAATCTCGTCTTGGCGATTTGTTCCACTGTCGGCCATGATTAATTTCTGCTTTATTATATGTGTTCGTCCGTGCTAATAATGCAATACAGAGAATGAAGATGCAATTTTCAAACACCGAAATTCTGACTCTGTGTGTGCAAGATATAAGCGGAGACTGCGGCGGACTTGTGAACATCTCGGAAGGCGCACTGCAGCCGACTGAAATATGACACAGAAAAACGACTTGTTACTTCACGCAAGGAAGAGTGTTACTCTGCACATATTCCGCAGGACGTCTGCTTAGTGCTTCTTTCTCTATATAAATTGCTACAAGCGTGTGTATGGGTTATGTAAGACACGGAGAAAACACTGGAAGTGTCGAAGATTATTTTTATTTTCGCTAGACGAAGGTCATAATACGAGATTATATGTTTTATATTGCATTGTTACTCAGCCAAACGTTGGTACAATTGCGTAATCTGTCAGACGCAATAATGCATGTCACCTTGAAATGTGGTCACGGGAACCAAGTCTCCCGCGAGCATCCTTGAAACATTTTGTAGTACCTGTTTTTACTCATGTTTTCTCCCATTTGATTAGCCTTCAATGTGTGTTCCCTACTGAAGAGAGGGACACAATTACACAGGAGGAAACCTCGTTGGTATTTGAGATGTGAAAGTTTTAACATAGTGTATGACAAATTGGTAACAAAGTAGAGCGACACCGTAACTATTATGTCAGTTATGTCGTCAGTCACACTAACCACGTGTATACTTGCCTATTGTACTTTTCTTCGAATCAGCGATTAATGATCAATATAAACAGCTAATGGTGGAGGAGGGAGAGTCTGTCTGAACCAACCATGTTTCGCGTGGTAAAGTGACAATATTTTTGGTCAATAAGAAATTATTTTCAACGTAGCAGTCAAGGTTAAAGTTTCTGTACATGACAGTTCTTGTTGTTTGTCTCATTAGATGAAGATGAAGGTTACGTGTTTTTAATAACGATATCTACATTGCTTTTAAAGAATTGACACCTCCAGGAGCTATGAAACTGAGTTTTTAAAATATGTTTTTTCACTAATTGAGGTCACGTATGTAGTGAAGCAAATTAAACTAAGCGTTGTCATGAATTGTGGCAATGTTCGTTGAATCAATATGATATTATGCTTAACAATTGTCCCGGTGGTCACAAGAGAACGTTGAGTTTTAGACATGTTTTCTATTAAGCTACCTTATATAGTTATTATTGCAATACATTAATGCAACACCTAATGATGTTACGAAAAGGCAAAATTTGTAGAAACCCATCACAGCACAGCAAATTTGACAGCACCCAATGATGTAGATCAACCCTGAAAATGTACACAATTTTGGAACAGATATGTTACAATGATATATCGACATGTTCCTGTACTCATTCTTTCATGCGGACAAGCTTTGGTGAAATAAGTCGACAACTTTGTTACGCCACCAACTTTGGGGCAAGTAATAACAACAGAGTCAACTTGTGATTCGCACCAAAGTGTGACAATTTATATGGAAAAGGTACTCGGTGGCATCACCACAGCTGTATATATTTTTTGAACTGTACCCACAAGTAAGGAAAGCAAACTCTGTAATCTATATTCATAGAGAATCTCTTAGCAAGAAGTTGACAAGGAGGATCTTAAACTACTTCTCAACTGAGGCGATTTCCGCTCAATTTAATTTGCTTCAAGTTGATGATGTAACTGACCTCTCAGCAAATTTCTCTCCATGTGTGACTAACGTTGCTGGTTGATGCAAAACTGGATATATGCGCCTGAGATGGTTTCAGGCATGGTCTATGAATCTTGAATGAGGGACCCTCCACCGCGTCTTATATCAACCGCAAGGTTTTAAGGTTTTACACTTCAGCAATTCAAATGTCTCATATATTGCAGTTGCACTTCCCAGCGTTTCGTCTATACCGTATCAAGTAAACATAACTGAAAAGCTTGCAAAGCTGTCGGTTTTACTTGGAAAAACTTTGATTTTATTTGCATGTTTGAAAAGCGATGATATCAGTTGATGTAGTAGCCTTGCAAAAACATAACTTTTGTAACGATTCCCCAGTAGACGAATAATATGCTTTCACACCAGAAACTGACGCGCGGAAGGGAAATTGGTTAGCACGAAGTTTATGTACATTACAAATACAAGTTACATGCCACTTTGTTTTCTTTTATGAAGACATGAAAACTAATCCACATTTGTTCGGGGAATTTTTTTTCATATTGGTTTTTACAGTGAATCATGGAAGCAGGAATCCGTTTTGCGTTCTTTCAGAGAAAACTTTTGACTAGGCAAATACGTCAAAAGTTAATATACTTTCGGTGAAAACTTTTTTGCAGTGGCACTGTCTGCATCGCATTCCTGCGGTTGAAAAAACTTTTGAACTGAAAATCATTTTACCAGACTTCATTGACAGCTAGATATATTTGAGTACTGCGTATTTTTTTAACTTTCGCATTTAGTGCAATAACACCACACGAGGGCCTGATGCTCATGCAACATTATTTTCATTCATTGCAGAATTTGGTGCTGCTGAAGTCGCCAAATATTAAAATGAACGCCCAAAATTCAATTACAAATTCCCGTTTTTGTAGCTCAGATAGCAAATGTATTTGCTGTCGCAGATGTTTGCAAGCCGTCAACTCAATGTCGTACCACTGAAGATTTCTAGACCTAATTTGAATTTAAAAAATGGAGAAAGGAGAGGAAAAACGACCTAATTTTATTGTCGCAGGATTAAATGACCGGAATACAACATTACTGTTGGTAGTTGTATTTTGTCTCGTTTCAGCCAAAACCCTACTATCCTTACTTCCTTAATTTAAAAATGAGACCATGCGTCTGGTGTGCTTAGTTACATCAAAAGAACAATGTGAGCATATGTCTGTATCGTATATATTTCTGAGTTTCGCTTTTCTAATGGGTTTTTCACATTAAGAGGAAGGCAGATAACGTGATACTAATATTACTTCCATGTCAGGCCAGTTTGGGAACCATACCATTGATCTTAGCCTTTTTGTACTATGTTGTAATTGGATGCTGGCTAATTATATATTTAATATTACAATATAAAGGAGTATGTATATATGCAATCAATCATCGGAAAATTGTTGGGTAAAATGCAGTTATATGGCAGGTTTTAAACAAGCCTGCTACTTAGTGAAGATATTTTGTAATAAATGACAAAGTTTTCAAAGTAAAGTTTTGTGAAATATGTATGCTCCAGTAAGCACACGTGTCCTGGAAATTGGTAACAAGTATTTCTGCATGACTGCTTCGAAATGCTATAATTACTGATTATGTTCATTCGTTCATATAGGTTCGATTTAAAAGCATATATACACAACTAAACAGATGAAATGTGACACCCGGTTTGGTACAGCTCCCGTCTGTAAGTACTTTCAATTACGCACATGCAACTAAGCAAGTCTTCTCGGCTTTAATTCTGGCATGGGGTGGACGAAATACTTATTGATGTTGTTTGTAAATAATACTCAACTTCAAGTAGATGTCATACAAACGTGTTTCAAATATATTGATACAGTTCTGAATTTATCATCGGTTCCAAGTAGATAGAATGTGGCATTTGTGCGGAGAATTTCCACAAAATGGGTATCCATAGTATACTTCTAACCCATGAGACATCCTGGAAATGCACCTGACATTATGTAATACATGCAAAACACTAATTGAGATCTCAATTGTAGTTATGTAGGTTCCCGAATATAGACAGGTACTGTAAAAGAATTTGATGACAAGATATTAATCAAGTTTAGATCTTGTCTGGATATCAAATAAAGTTACTGTTGATCTGTTGATTACGACTGAAACGTACCGTTAGTCGGGAAAAAGTTATAAATAAAAACAGTGTGGATGGGGAAAGCATCAGCATCAGATGTACCGCATTATATTTATATGTTGCAATACCGCTAACAAATTTGACGACATAAGGTTATATATACCAATATGTATATTTATATCCGTGCCGAGATATTCGCTGTATCCTTTCTGAAAAGATGATAAACTAAACCGTATATACTATCCACTTATCGCCCATAGAGTGCACGTGGACTCCCGGAGGGCTGAATTATGTTTAAGTTTCCTTCGTCAGCGATACAAATTCGGCCATTAATAGCATCACTTTAATTTGATTGTCATCATTTAACCTCCCTCGAGAAATTACCTCAATAGTCAGAATTTCAGTTGCAGAATTCATCCTATATCAACTCTAATATATGCAACTAATATACATATGTTTATTACGACACTTCATCTGCCTTTAACAACCCCGGCGCTCCTCATGATGCAGTCAAGACAAGGAGTTGGGTTGTCACCAAGAATGAGACATCATATGAAATCCAACTCCTCGTCTCATAAATTATTGTCGACAATGCAGCACACTCTCAAGCCCCACATCCATAAGTCAACGCAACCATAAGATATACCGTACCGTAACAAAATACCACTTACACAAGGAAAACATAAGGAAGAACGCAAAATTTAGTGAATAAAACAAAGGGACGGATGCAGGGATAAGATTGGCGGATGTACGTTATAATCTTGAATTGTGATTTTAATTATTCATGAGCGTCGCGTCTCGTCCCTAACAATAACACGCTTCCCGGCTTGATGAGGTATAAAGAAGCAGTTGGTAATCAGATCCCTAGAGAAATCTTTAGTTCCGAAGCGTCAAAAATAATTCTGTTACAGCTGATTTATCTCAACTGCCCACTCATACTGCGACTACAAATATCAAGTAAAATTCAGACGATATCAAACTGTGAAAGCTGTTATCTACGGAAAAATCCTTCTAACTTACTTGCTAACTGATAGATGATTTAATTTCCATTATACTATTGTCGGCCATAGGTAGCAGTCACCGCCAAACTTAAAACGTAATGTGACTAAACGATACGATATATTCATATTATATATTCGCGATCATTGAGTATAACAACAGTGGCGTAATGACTTGTATGTTCAGATAATGTTCACATGTACAGTTAAATGTATGTTTCATTTCTATCACGGTACTGAGTTTAGTTTTCTTCAGTGCGTATTAACCGCTGGAGAGTCACTTTAAATTTATTATTTTGCAATTGCTACTTATCCATACCGTTTGACTGCAAGTTTGTCAGTGTTTTCGTTCTGCTAATAAAGCACAATCAAAGGCATTAAATCGTGACATTCATCTGAAACAAGAACCGACTCCATCTCCACGTGAAGTTTACTCTAAGTTGAAAGGAGTTGGAAGTTGAAAGAAATCTGAAGTTGGTAGATCAACGAAGAAAGTTGGAAAGCTGGTACGTATGCACTTACGTATCACCCGCGGTTCGATTACAAATTAGATGAGCCAGTGATGATAAGCTGAAAACTTTAGAAGTCGTATCTGAAGAATACGTCACAAAACATTTACCATTCCCTCAATGCACGATATATCAGATTAACAGACACACGGTAATGCAAGACAAGGTATGGGTGAGCTTGTCAATATTAACAAGTTACGTGCTGATCCTAAAAATCGAAAACATGTTGCGCAATACAAAAGACGTGTCCTCATTATTTTCGATGCGGAAATGATACAAAATGCAGTGCCGAACAATGTACCCCGTAACTTTGTTTTTACTTCGTTCTTGAGTACTCTCCAGAATTTAAATATTTTCCCCCTTGCGGTAAGTATAGTGTATTTTGTACACAGAATGACGCCGAGTGTAACAAAAACATGACAGTAGTGTTCTCCCGTTATAATCTGAAAACCTTATGCGGGAATAATATGAGGCAACCCAAAATGTATTATTATTAAACTTGCCCTTGTTTGTATTGCGGGATTTGTTTTTTGACATCCTAGCAGTTCCGCGTTTTGTGCCAGAACCAATTACTATTCTGTCGTGCAACTTATAACGGAAATGGTTCGAGAATATTGTTGAGTACTGAAAAATGAAGCAGAGTAATCGCTATTGTATTTAAAGGGATGCTCCAGTTTATGCATCTCTAAATAGTTTATTTTGTGAAACGAGCAGTTTTTAAGTAGCCGTCTGCAAGTGGTCGGTTCAAATGTTGGCAATAATTCCGGCCTTATCTGCTCACCTGAAAGTAATTCCAGTGGTGCGATTTTCCTGCTAAATGCATGTGTCGACGGTCTGCTTAAATTCTTTATTTGTCCATTGATTTGAATGTCGTTTTCTCTATCCAATATATTTCGTTCAAATTTACCGTTAAGTCACAGGCATAGTCAAATATGTTTGGGTGTCCAGCTGTATATTTGTCTTTTGTTGTATTGAAATGGTTGCCTAAGATCTCCTAGAAACGTCTAACTACATACACTGAAATTGCTTCGCAGTTACCATAATATGCTATGTACATTAACTACATCGTAATTCGTGCTAGCGGCGTCTAAGAGATAGAACTTGAAACTCACTTGTTCGTTCACGCTGATAACGTCTAATTATGGCCTCCGCACGATGCATACAAGTTGTTTCGTTCCGAAGGCAACGTACTCATTGCCAAGTATTCTTTATTATTGCAGACATGATGGAAGGGCAAGGACAGCAATTTTTATGCTTAAGGTTACAAGCGGTTACGTAAAATTGAATTAGTTCCAGGGTGCTCATTCCCTAAGTATAAGTACCACATTTTATGTAATGGCAGTGTTATCTCAGAATGAACATAAGCACATATACGAGCTTCCTAACCGCATGACAGGCTCTCAGAAATATAGTTTCGTAAAAGCTCTCTTGATACATGTTTGCTCCAGTACTCGCCTTTTGTGCTTTGGTGCTATTTTCTTGCTCGCGAATCATAAAGGTTTTTAGTTGTAGATTAGGGTTGAGTGAACTTTCAGCTCCAATTACTTAACAGTGTCAGTTGGAGGCGGATTTGTTGTGCCAACATAGGTACGCCAAGTGCGCCTATATTGACCCTAATGTTCACAGGTATTCACCAAAATGAAAGCAAGGATCGGAAAAGCTATTACGCCACTATAAATGTTAAATTCTTCCATTTTCTAGTAATAGTAAACAAGGCAAGTTCCTCGTCTCTCTCAATGAACCTACTTATGGAACGAGGCATTGGGCTAAAATGCCATATTTTAGCAGAAAAGTAAGTTTATTAATATAGCGGCCTCTGAAGGTTTATATATCCACTTTCATGTGTAGCTATTCTGTAAACTTCTGCCAAGGGAGAATAATAGCCGGAGGACTGCCAACAATTAGTAACCCGATTCCAGAAGCAGCACAATCTGTTGTTTCACAACAACTAAAATGTTTGTTTTTTGATTGCCCCAACAATCTCAGGGCACGATACGTGCTCGCTCCAAGAGATCGCATTTACATGCTGATATGAGCGCAAAAAGCTTTACTTTGAAACTTTGCTTTACACGTGAAAGTAATACTTACAAAGGTGGAAGCAAGCCTTCATTTGCATCTTTGTAAATTTTGTACGCCTATTGTGTGTATATAATTGAATTTGATGTATAGAACTATTCTTAAAATTCCAGGATAAGGGGTTCGTCGGTTGTAAGGCTTTGAATGTTTTCCTATTTCGAGGTGGCTTATCATTCTGTCTCCGCCGAGCTGAAATACAATTAGCGCGCAGAGCTCAATATTTCGCATAATATAGCACTGCGATACACTGATGCTAATGTAACTTTATCTTCATTTATTTGATCAAATTGATTGCACTCGCTGGGGAAGCGTAATCTTCCAAAAAAATTAAAAATTATGCGCAACGTTCTGCTTGAAATTCGGTCGCCTTTCAGGCATACATTTTTATTAATGACCTGCCCTACATTGCATGCAATGACGACGTTTTGTTGTGATCATGTTCCAACTATACATTTGCGTTTTCCATGGTCGTTTGCTTGTCGCCTTATCTAGTCCATATATCTTGGGTACGTGGCCATTAAAGCACGTATTCCAGGTAATATCATTTGAAATATGTTTGCCATATAGGCCAAATGTGCGTCTCCATTATGGAATTTATGTTACCAAACTTGTGAAATATACATACATGCTTGACAAAACAAACTTTTGCAACCCGAGCCATTGAATATTTTGCAAATGACTGCCTCAAGATAGTATAATTCCACTTCATGTGGATTGGTGCATACTGATACTATTTCGACGTTGTGTATTCGAAGTGGTGTATTCACCCATTATGGTCGGCGATCATATAACATGTAGCGAATAAAATGTTGGCAAATTACATATCAGCCAACTTGTGACTCTAACATTCTGCTCAACATTCGATCGCCTGCTCCAATGGAATAGAAACTGCATGATACCATGGACGAGTAAACACGATGACTTTGAAACCACGTACACAACTTATTGGTTGACTTTTAAATTGATTTTCACATCACAAAATTACAGCATCCTTCAGTCTTCACAATGCGAACATGGTAAACAAATCAAGTATGCTAAATCGAGTAGGCAAAGTATTTGATCTTCTATGAAGTACCATGAGCATTCATACAGGGAGACTAGCATTTGTCGCTACTATATAATTATATTACAATGCCAATCAGGTACTGAAGTTGATGGAATTATTGATCGACGGATGGTACTTACTTGCATGTAACAAGTAGTATCTAATTTCTTAAACGGAACGACAAGGCGTCGCTTCAAGAGCATTGGTACCTCACGTATTCCTTATTGAGGAGGTTCACTGGGTGAGAACATATGTTATAAACTTATATTCACCACCTTTGTTGGAAATTACTTGCCTGTATTTTCACAAATGCTTGGATTCTGCCGGCACACATACCAAATGGAAGGAACATGATCCTGACAGTGATCCGACGAAGCACTGAATTCGCCTACGGGCTATAAATGAAAATCCATTTTAGATGGCAAAGCGTTAGGTGCACCATTATTTAAATAACGGATATTAAAATTGGTGAATATATACCTGGTAAAATATATCTTCGTTTAAGTTGCGGTATGATTAAAAGTAGAAGGATGTATTAAAGTTAAACACATAGTTATTCCGACTAGAAGACGAGCGACTGTGGTACGTTGGATACAAATTTACAATGTCGCATAATATCGCAAAGCGATACTCTGGGTTCAATGCAACTTTATATTCGTTTATAATATGAAGCTGGTGCAACATACTGTGCTCCGTCAGAAGGACATGTCCCGTCGATGTATTTTCGTGGCGTTCACCGTATCCTGCCTGTATAAATATTACCATGTTGACGTCCTTTGAGAAAACCTTTTCTTCAGATAGCCCAGTGAGAAAGTAGTTCCTATGGATTGGTGTTGTCAAAGACAGTATTTTGACTTTGTTGTCCTCGAGAAGATTAACTTGACTTTTCGGTTCACGGTAAAATAACAAAAGTGAGCGCCGGGACTGGAATTCGCAAACAGCCGCCGTTTAAATAGGACATTTGATCGGTTGTTTATTTATTATTTGATTTTGGGTTTGACTCTATCCACCATAATGATTTGATATCACGAATAATGTCATATATAGAAGCTTGGGCGAACAAGTTTTTACATCAAAACCATTAAATATTCAACGAATGACTGCTTCGGTACGGTGTCATTACCTGTGCATGACTGCATTCCACTTCCGCTTGAGTTTGTGTTTACGTAAGGTTGGAGAGTAGCTCAGCCGTTCGTGTGCGAGTTGCAGCTACATTTTGAAACTTAATGACACATCATATATCTGCCCTCGTATGACTTTAACAACGTGCTGACTGGGTTAATATCCCATCCATCTGAAACAATGGACAAATTAAACTTACGCACAATGATATTGCTTGATATCATGTACTAAACATATCAGTAGAACATTCAAGTATACCATATATCAGTCTGCAGAACGAGTAAATGCCCAACATGAGATAAATTTTGCACAACCTGTGTGATCTTTGCTAAAAGTGGTGAAACCTACTCATCGGTTTTCTTCGTTTTGAGGTCTACTAAGTGAATTGTTTTCTGTTGAGGTGGAACTGAATGCGAGACATCCATTGTGTTGGACTCGCCGCCCTATCGATTTTGTAATGTACTACAGATATATAAATGACATCATTTGAAATTGCGTTTAAATGGGCAAATATCTCCCTGCCTCGGCACGCAAACGTTTCCGATCACTTAATATGTTGAGACCCAAATGATAAATATATGCATCTATTATCGTGGTTTAACTAGTGTGAGTATCAGTGTTCGTATTTTGTACGTTTTCTTTAAAATATATTTACTGGATTTCTCTAACAGACGTGACTACAGTCAATGGAATTCCTTTAGTGAAAGCGCGCTGCGGTAGACAGTTCCACTTTATTTTCAGTCAGTCAGTCTCTCCTAGGATGCTGGTATTCATGAGCGCTGACGTTGTCTACTTTCTTCTAGAAATAATTTGGCGCTGCGAATTAATAACCGCACAGTAGGTCTTTTCCAACTCGATATAGGTCAAACCATAAACGTTTTTATGAACTAGCGGAAGCATGAAATTGAAATGAAAAAAAATCACGATGAGGTGGCCATGCATTTTATGGGAAAATGATTTTATTCGCCTATCTTATAAAGAATTCTAAGCTGATAAATATTCGTAAAGAACCATAAGTAAATTCGACCAACTTTCGTTGTGCTGGCCCCATGACCCCTAGAATCACCTAAGGGTTAAAATACAGTATTTCGGAAATTGATCGAACAATTAAGATAAGTGTTTTTGAAGGCGACTGAGGGTCAGATTTCTAGATTTCACGTAAAACACGATTCCGGAAGTTCTTTTCATCGAGGTTACACCCATTCTAGTTGTAACTCAAAATGACGTGCAAATACTCCTGACGACGGTTAAGCGCTACGTTAAAGTTGGATCAATAGTTCATATTTAAGGGACAGGAACTCGTTAATACTTCAGTAATATTACTTCGTAATTCTGCTAGAAATATGACCACATGACCTTACAGTTGCCCTTTGATTCAAAGTTATTTGCCTTTAAGATTGGAAAAGAGTTGCAATATGGCTGTGTTTGTATTACGGGCAACACTAGTTAACGACATGTCTGCAGTGTTTCAAAATATCAATTCCAAGTCTATATGCGGCAATAGATTATAAGTCTTACAAAAATCCATGGAAAACTTGTAATGATACATGTAAGGCCATAATACTTCTTTAATATTACGAAGCCGTGTTGGAAGGGAAAAGGTAATATAATCAGATTCAGCCTTGTTCAATTATTTATATCATTAATGGCGTTCATAAAAGCGAAAAATTGACAAAGACATAGTTCATATCTCATTATTGCTTTTATCCAGTTTATACACAACAAATGGAAATACTTGCTTTGAAACATTTCTGCAATGACAGCATGTTTAAGTCGAATATGAGATTATAATTGGGATAAATGGATAAGGTTAGTGTTGGAGGTTGATATGCTTAACTGTAACACAGTTGTCTTTATTATTATATCACATTTTGAAAAATCCTATGTCTAGTATATCAAGACTGTACAGACGGTTATGTCATATGATTTTCAGACGTTGTCTTGTCACCACAAAAAATCTACACAACACAATTGATAGCATGTGACGGCCTATTCATTCGAATATTCCATCATTATTCTTCAAATGAGATTTGTTCCACGCTTACCGAGAAACACGAGGATAATTATGACGGATGTTGATTTCCTGTATTTTATTTAAATATCCAGCGGAAGTTACCAAAATCCCTTATGTCATTGACAACAAAAGTTGGCATTATTGTTGTGGAGTTTATTGTCGGAGATCATAATGACAAAAACCGGAATATTAGGGCAATGATTATGGTAAAACCTAACGTCTCCTAGCCACACAGCCAGTATTTAGAAGTCCGTTCCACAAACAACTTAATATGAATGTTCGTTTCATGGTTCGGTTAGCGGTATTAGGATATGAGCCCACTGATACCAGATTTCGGTCACAAAATATGATTCGCCACGACGACAAGCTTGATCAATTAAACATGTAGGGAATCCATATGAGCAATATGTATTAACTGTTTCCGGTTGGATGTACAGTTAGATGATGAGTGATTAATTAACTGCTGACAATGCGTTGTGTTTTAATGTCAGAGATTCTGTGAATCCATTTTCGAGCTTTCCAAATGAATGTACAGAACAAAATAAATTTCAACTTTATTCACAGCACGCAGTAGGATAAATGTTACAGCTTTGTACAGTATGCCAGATTTCCATTACACGAATAACGTATATGGTGTTAAGTAAGTATGGAATGTCCGTGGGTAACACATCATAAAATTAGTTCCGTTTACAATATATTAGATAGCGACAAATGGGCGGAAAAATCTTATAGTCGAATATTCAGCGAAGTGTACAGTAATAAAATGTGGTTTCGTTCCTTCGTTCCACTATACAATGTGATCACTTTTCAACCCGTTCTCCCTTTGGAAGGAAAGTGTCTCCCTCTTTTCGTCCATTTCATCGTCATTGCTGCATTGAATTGAACACGAGAAGCTGCATTGAATTAGTTACTTAATGGGGACCTGAATTCCAGGCCTGGATTTGTATCCGACTCGTCGAACAAACCATTTTGTAATGAACTGCAAAAGTCGAAGTGACAGGGTAACTGTTCCAGATTATGCTGCATATCACTTTGCGGCAGTCTATGGTCTAGAGAGTTTTGTGAGCAATTTCTGTTGAACGTGGATACCAGATGACTTGATCCCACCATGTGTCGCGGTAACCTTCTGTTTCGCCGTCGGTCTGCACGCTCATTCCTTCTATTCCGAATTGCTGTAATTCTGGCCCGGATACGGCGAAATGATCGGCGAGTAACTCGCTGAACGTCTTGGCTCAGAAAACAGCAACCCACTGCGACAAAAACTCCCTAATGAAAGTAATAATACTAATGTTGAGTCTAATACTAAAGCGTAAGAATGCACACAATGACATATAAATCTGAATACCTGTGTAGATCCAAGCAAAGCATTAGCTGTTATGTAATATTTGTGGAGACTTCCACCAGGAGTGTAGGCAAAGAGTAGATTGCTGACGCCCAGGAGTGGAAAAAGAAATATTAGGGATACGGCTGCCCTGCTGCGAAAAAAAATTACGGAACACTGATTAAGAAAATTAGATTAAATCTGCAAATATCTGTCGATCAATACGAGTTTTTATGCGTTTCATCGAATTGAATTCGTTAGAAAATTACTTACCTAAATTGACCCGCATCAGACGATGCAGCTCTGTTTTGGACGGTTGTCACCAGTATTCTTACAATGTTGATGAGAAATAGAAGGTTTGCCTAAAATATATATTTTTAGTGATGTCAAAGCCATCTCAATATGTCTGCGTCAGTGGATATATTTTAAAATACGACCTACCAAAAGCATGATAACAATTGGAATTGCTACAATCCAAATTGCGTGCATTTCCGTGTATCCACTCCAGCATTTCACTGGGTGGCTTATTTCCATAATGATTCCATATATCGTGATAATAAATAGTGGGAATCCTTTGGACATGAAAAAGTATATAGATTAATTGCAGATTGTCGAACTAGTCAGTGGTAGTTAATAACTATTGAAAATAAGTAAAATAGATAATAAAGATGCAAAGATTTTACCCCATCCAATGCAATAGTAAAGCTTTATGGGAGCCTCCCGGTCGAACCCTTTTGAGCTGAGCTTCCCGTTAATGTATACACCCTGAACAAACATCCAGTTGACAGACGCCACTGTTGCGTAAAGATAGATAGTGAGAACTGCCTTGCAAACAAAATCCTGACGCATAATAAGACAAGTATTAAACAAATATAGTATTGCTTTCAATCGTGAAGTGTCTTCGACTGCACTA
The DNA here is from genome assembly GCA_004115045.4 of Sinella curviseta. NCBI lineage: Eukaryota > Metazoa > Arthropoda > Collembola > Entomobryomorpha > Entomobryidae > Sinella > Sinella curviseta. Next base: position 19,348,582 of record CM023203.3, read on the forward strand.
TTATCTTACCAAACTTCGATAATTTGCTGAGCCGGTAAATACAAATGGGTCAGTGATGATCAATAGGAAAATGTACTTGATTAATAAGGCTGTCATTAGATGTTTCAAAATTGTGACACGATCGCACCGTAAGCATCTGTTGAAGGGTTGGAAGGATATACATGACTCCAAATCTAATACATTATTGACGACAATATTTCCGTTCAAGTTACATGCTTGGCTTACCGGAAATACTGGAAAATGATCACGGCCGGGATTAGACAACCCACAGAAAATAATGAGCCACCAAACAAGATATATTGTGTGCGAGTCATCAACTCATCTTCCTGTGCCTACAAAAGATAGAGACGTAATCAATCTTCTTCCAGATATTATTTTAAAGGAAAAATGCTTGTAGAACTTATGCAAACTTTACTGTATTTCGAACAAATTCCTCATAAGACCTGGCGCATTCTGAGTAGTTTGTCCAGTCACCCCAGAGCCAAGTTGCGTTCTCTAGACAAACTCGGTACGCATTTCCTTGTGCACTATCGGCAAAGGACGGCTGTGTATTTCTGAATGCGTCATGGCAACTTATATAAACACTTTCGCCTGCTGGTGTGGCAGGCCAGCAGTACACATTGTCCCATGTTGCATTGCAGTAGGTTCCTTTTGTCGGAGAGAAAAAATTTAATAACATTATGTTGCCCAGTTTTTTTGTCATAATGCATTCGAACTCTGATCAAACTACATTGCATGCTTAACACATCCAATATTTAAGAAACAATATCTTAACAGCAACCACATTCAAACTGTACCAACTTAATAATTACCTTCCATAAATTCCGTTTGTTGGTAAAGCCATGAACTTAGTACACACTCTACACCAAGTCTGGAATTTCCCAGATTTTGCAACTCTTCAATCTGCCAGTCACTCAACGCCAACGACAGATTACCCCAACTTTCACTCAAAACCTGCTGAACCAGCGATTCCATGATGTTTCCAGTAATTTTGTCTCGCCGATATGTTGCACTGTCAGCGATGATTAATTTTTGCTTTATTAAATTAAGTAGTATCCTACCACTATCATCGCCCGTCCGTACTTTGAAGTTTACAACGAATGAAGATGAGCTTTTCAAAAACGGAAATTCTGATTACATGTGTGCGAAATATGAGCGGAAACTGCTCCGAAATTGCGACTATCTGGGAAGGCGCACTGCAGTCGACTGAAGGATGAAACAGAAAAACGACTTGTTACTTCACACACAAGGAAGAGTGATACTAGTGAACAGTCCACACGACGTCGGCTGGGTGCTACCGTCTACATCTAAAATACTACTTGCTTGTGTATGGGTTATGTAAGACTCGGATAAAATGCTGAAAATCACGACGATCGTTTCTATTTCTTCAGATTTTATTTTTGGAATTGCCGCTGGATTCAGTCAAATTGAACGTGTGTAATATGTGAGATGCAACAATGTTTGTGCCTCCGTGTAATGTGGTTCCGACAATCAAGTTTAACGCGAGCATCATTTTAACATATTTCTGTTGCCGGTTTTTACTCCCATGTTTTCTCCAATTTGATTAGCCTTCAATTTCAGCTCAAATTTGATTTGTCTGCCCTACTGAGGTCAGGGACTAAATTACACAGCGGAAACCCTATATGGCTTTTAAGTTAGAATTTAAGTAGAATGTATGCAAATGATTGAAAGAAAAACCAGCAAAATCCTGTATAACCGGCCTAACATATTCTATGACAAAGTGTCAACACATTAGAGTGACACCATAACCTTTATGTCAGTCATGTCAACGGTCACACTAAGTAAAAACGTAAACACTTTCCTTTTGTATTTTGCTTCCAATCAGGGATTACTGGTCCAAATAAACGGCTAATAATGTGGGAGTGACCGTATCTGCCTGAGCCACACATGTTGTGTAGTAAACTGTCATTATTTTTTGTCAACAACAAAGCCCTTTCTACGTAGCTGTCTATCGATGAAGGTCAACGTTTCTGTATATGACAGTTCATGCAATATGTCTCATTAGATGAAGATGAAAGCGACATATTTTTAGTAACGATTTCAACATTGATTTTGAAGAATTGACACCTTAAGGGGCTATGAAACAGAGTTTTTAAAATAATTGTTTATTGCCCATTGTGATCACGTATGTTTTGAAGGAAATGAAACTAAGCGTTTTCATGAATTGTTGTGATGCTCGTTGAATCAATCCGATATTATGCTTAAAAATTGTCCCGGTGGTCATAAGAGAACATTGAGTTTGGACATGGCTTCTATTCTGTTACCTAACGGAGTTCTTATATAACTTAAAAAGAGTACCTAATGATATTTGTGAAAAGGCAAAATTTGTTACTACTAAGTAGATCAAACTTGAAAATATAGACATTTTTGAAACAGAAACGTTACAAAAATATATCAACATGCTTGAGTACTTTTTGTTTTCTGCGGAGGAGCTTTGGTGAAAGCCGGCAAAAGTTTTGCTACGATCCTGTGCGACGAAGCGACGCCTACTTCGCGATAAGTGCTACCAACTAAATTAACTTCTGATTTGCACCGAAGTTTGACAATTTAAATACATAGGGTATTCGGTGGTATCACTACATATGCATATTGTAGTGAACTATGCCCAAAATTCATTGAGAGTGTCCAAGCAGCAAGTTGACAAGGAGGATATTAAACTACTTCCCAACTACGGCGATTTCCCCTCAATTTAATTTAGTTTAAGTTGATAATATTGCTGATATTGGGCAAATTTTACCCTCCTTGATGGCCAAACGTTGCTGACTAGATCAAATCTGGAAACTTGCGATACATATGGCTTCAGGCTTGGTTTGGGAAACTTGAATGAGGGAGCCTCAAGTTGAGGCCCCCAACAGCACCCAATGTTATCCTCAAGGTTTCACATTTCAGTAATTTCATTGTCTCATGTTTCGATTGATCTGTCCGGCGTCTCGTTTTTACGGTATCAATTCCACATAACTGAAAATCATATAAAGCTGTCGGTGTTACTTTACTTGTGAAGACTTTGATTTTATTTGCATGTTTAAAACGAAATAACAGCAGGATATGCAGCCTTACAAAAACTTTTACTTCCATACTTTTAGTAATGATTTCACGAGTAGTAGAAGAATGACTTGCTTTCAGATGAATATGTTGTGAGCTGAAAGTGAATACAATTCGAACGAATTTTATGCGGATGGCATATAGATGCTACGTGGCACGTTGATTTCATCATATTTGAAGACATGAATACTAATGTATATTTTTTCTGAGAATGTGTTTACATATTGGTTGTTATCGTGTAGCAGTGAAGTAATAATCGGTTTTGCGTTCTTTCAGAGAAAACTTTTGAGTGCGCAAATACGTCCAAAGAGAACATTCGTGCGGTGGAAACTTTTATTAGTGGCACTGTCTGCACCATAGGCCTCGGGTTAGTTTCAAAACTTGTATTGGAAATCATGTCACTAGAATGCATTGACAACATGATATTTTTGAGTACTGTGTATTTGTTCAACTTTCACATTTAGTGTAATACCAACGAACGAAGGACTGATATCTATGCAATGCTAAAATATTTTCATTAATGCCAGAATTTGCTTATGCTCAAGGCTTTACTGCAAGTCGTCGAAAATCTTAACATGAAAGCCCAAAATTTAATTACAATTTCCCTTTTTTGCAGCGCAGATAGTAAATCTCTTTCCTGTCAGAGATGCGTGCACCCAGTCAACTCAATGTCATACCGCTGTTGGTATCTTGAGCTAATTCGAATTATGCAATGGAGGAAAGGTGCGACAAAGCCGGCTATTTTTTGCTGTACGATTACATGGCCGTAATACACCACTGTTGGTGGCTACCTTTTGTCTTGTTTCGGCCAAAACTCTACTTTCATCAAGTTAAAAATGAGACCATCTGTCTGGTGTTCTTAACCGCCGCCAAAGAACAACATGCGCGTAGGTCAGAATCGTAGATATTTCTGAGCATCGCTTTACTAATGGGACCAACGCTGAGCTGCTGGCAGATGATGTGACTTTAATATTACCTCCCAGTCAGGGCAGTTGCAAAGATAACATAATATAATATAATATGTATGAATACAGTCAACTAACGGAACACTGCTTGCTAAATCCAGTTATCTGGTAGGTTTTATTCAAGCGTGTTATTAGTGAAGATATTTTTAATGAATGGCAAAGTTTTCAAACTAACCATTCAAAGTGAAGATTTTTTTTGAAATATGTATGCTCCAGTAAGCCGACGCGTGCTGGAATTTAATGACAAGTATTTCTGAATGACTGCCTCGAAATGATGTAATTATCGATGTAATTATGTTCATTCTTGCGTACCAGTTGTGTTTAAAAGCAAATATACACACTTACGGAGATGTAATAGTATATCCCGTTTGGTAAAACCCCACCATGTAATTAAAATATAATACACTCATGTCACTAATCAAGTATTCTACTCTACTATAATTCTGGCTTGGGTTGGATTAATGCCTTATTCATGTTGTTGGTAAGTAGTACACAACTTCAAGGCGATGCCATTTGAACATGTTTCAAATATATTAATGTATTTTTCAATGGATTTTCGGTTCCAAGAAGTTATATTGGGGGCTTTTGTGTGGATAATTATCAACCCAGGGACATCCATATTACACTTGTAATCCATGAAACATCCAGGAAAGGAACGTGCGTATTATTTGTTGCATGCGAACACCGATTGAAATTTCAATTGTAGTTATTTAGGTGCCAAAGTATAGACACGTACTGTAAAAGTATTTGATGACAAGATGATAATCAAGTTTAGTTCTTGTATTGATATCAAGTAAAGTTATTGTTAATATGATGATTACGGCCGTAACGATCGTTAGACGTATAAGAGTTACAAATGTAAACAGTATGAGACTAGACGGGGGAAAGAATCAGCGCATGCATAGCTACACACATAAAAGTAATAAGTTCAGTTTAATCAATAATAACACGGCAATATAAACAGATGTACTACATTGTCATTTAATGGTCGTACTACCCCTTAAACATTGGACGGCATAAGATTATATAAACAATGTATACATTTATATACGTGCCGCCCTATCCGATGCACCCATTCTAAAATGTTGATGATCATTTATTTGGAACGAAAATATACCTGTCTTAGAATTAGCACTCGCGGATAATCGCTACTGCATTTCAAATATCAACTCAATTCAGTCATAAAAGTATTTGGTTTCCAGCAGGGGGAATACAAGACCACAATATCCTTATTCGCCAAAATATAGGTAAACCGTGTTGATATAGTAGAAACGGGAGAATCAATGCCTGTCCTCTTATTCCTACTATCTTCTTGTGACATCAATGAATCTTAGCAATATATGGTGATATAGTATAACGAAAACTGTACTAAAAATACACCCACGATTTCACTGGTAAGCGTTAGAAGTCGTATCTGGAGAATACGTCTCAACACATTTACCATTCCTTCCAAGACACAATACATCCGATTGACAGGCACGAGCTTATGCAATACAAGGCATGGGTGAGCCTGCCAATATTAACAAGATACGTGCTGATCCTAAAATAGAAAACATGTTGCGCAACACAAAAGATCAGCGCTCATTATTTTCGATACGGAAATGAAACAAAATATACTGCTGAGCAATGTTCCCATAACGTTGTTTTGACATCGCGTTTGAGTTCAGAATTTTAATATCCGATTTATCTAGACAACGAAACGGAAACAAGGTTACCCCCGCGGTAACTATTGTATAAAATATGAAAATCGTGTTCTCCCTTCCATATTCTGAAACCACCAGGTTCAAATAATACAAAGCAACTAAAATATTATTACTATTAAACTCGTCATTGTTTAGCCAACGAGCTTTGGCTTCAAAAATATGTGGAAGATAATGTCGATTTTATTTTTTATGTCATGCTAGCAGTTCCACATTCTGTTCCAGAGCTAATTGATATTCTGTCGTGTTAGTTATAACGGAAGTGGTTCGAGAAGACGCTTGAGTAGTGAAAAACGTAGCATAGTGTTAACTCTGGTATTTAACGGGATATTCCAATTTCTGCATCTCTAAATAGTCTATTTTGTGAATCGAACAATTTTTAAGTAGTCGTCTGTAACAGGTCGGTCCCAATATTGGCTACAATTCTGGCTTAATCTGCAGACCCGAAAAGTAATTTTAGTGGTGCCATTTCCCAGCTATGTTCATGCATCGACGGTCTGCTTATATCTTTTATTTATCCATTGCTTTGAATGGTGTTTGTCTATCGAATATATTTCATGCAAATTTCCCGTTATGCCATAAGTATAGTCCTGCGTATATGTATAGTCCATACTCATTGCCAATAACTCTAGATTGTTTCAGACATGGTTGAAAGGGTAGGAACATTAATTTTTATGCTTAAGGTTACAAGTGGTTACGTAAATGAGAATTAGTTCCAATGTGCTTTTTCACAAAATGTAGAATGATGTTTTTCACAAGATGTGATATTTTATATAATGAAAATGTTTCTCAGAATAAACATAGGCGCATCTATGAGCTTCGTAACAGCTTGAGAGGCTGTCATAAATCTAGTTGACTTGATAAATGTTTGCTGCATTACTCCCATTTTGTGCTTTGGTGCGTTTTTCTTGCTCGCGAAAGCATAAACTGCTTTTTAGTATATCCGGATTAAGTGTACTTTCAGCTCCAATTACTTATCTCTGACAGTTGGAAGGGCATTTTTTGTGCTAACGTAGATACGCCAAGTTCGCCTATATTGAGTCTAATGTTCACAGTTCACATAAGGTTTTACACGATCATAAATGTTTGATTCTTCCAAGATGGTATCGCCGTAAATGTATTTGAATAGCCATTTCCGGAAATAGTATACGTGTCTCGGCTCTCTCAATGAAACCACTTATGTTACGAGGCATTGGGTTAAAGTTAAATTGGCAGCCATCTTTTAGCAAACGGTGTCTTGTAAAAGGCAAATTTATCAATTTAGCGTAATCCGGAGAGTCCTCAAAGTATATGTATCCACCATCATTTGTAAGTAGTCTGTAAACTTCTACCAAGAGCGAATAATCGCCGGATGACTGCCGACATTCAATAATCCGATTTCACAAGCTGCAATATATGGTGTTTCGCAACACTTACAATGTATGTTCTTGATTGTCCCAACAAGCTGAGAGAAACTTATGTGTTTTGACAGGCGTGCAAGAGGGCGCTTATACTTGTTGAGATACTGGCAGTTGGCTTTACTTTGGGACTTTGCTCTGAAAGTGAAAGTAATACTTCCATCATTAGCTCATTTGTAAAGACTTGTAGACCTTTGTGTATAAATTATTTAACTTGATCTATATTACTATTGCTAAAGTTCTGGGCGAAGTGGTTCATCGGGTGGAAAGCCTTGGACAGTTCTCCTATTCCGAGATGGCTTCCATTGAGTCAGTCTCCGGCGAGCTGCAGGAGAAAGCGTAGAACTCAAAGCATGTTTCATTATATAGTACGCATGCAACGTGACCTCGCATTGTATTAATTTAGACGGGAAAGCTGATACATGTCTTGGGCGAATTGTCTTGTATGATGCTTTTCGGGGCTGAGAGGAACTGCGAATGTATTCTTGCTATGGAAATGCCAGAAATTTACGAATATTTACATAATGGAAATATACGGAGTTGAATATTTTTCCTTGTGAAAATGTCATTGCCCTTCATCTTTGGTTACGTTGAAATGGAAAGGACGAGATGAGTTTAAAAATTAGTCATCGCGAGTCGGATACGTGGACTCGCATAATGGCATATTCTGTTCAAATTCCAATTTCGCATAATATTTCACAGCGATACACTTACGCTAACGTCACTTTATCTTCATTTATTTGATGAAATTGATAATACTCGCTTGGGAAACGTGCTCTTCCAAAAAAATTGCGAAATTATGCGCAACGTTACGCTTGAAATTCGGTCGCCATTCAGGCATCCTTACATTATAATTATTGACCTGCCCTAAATTACATGCAATGACGACGTTTTTTTGTGATATCATGTTCCAACTAAACATTTTCATTTTGCATGGTAGTTTGCTTGTCGCCTTATCTAGTCCATATATCTTGGGAATGTGACCATTACAACCTGTAATCCAAGGTAATATCATTTGAAATATTTGTGCCATGCAGGTCAAGTATATGTCTCTATTATATAATTTCGGTTACCCAGCTTAGAAGAAGTTAGAGCAGCTAACTTCTAAAGTATACACTTTACGTAAAATTGGATTTTATATTTGTAATCTACGCCTCAAACTTGATATTTTCCAATATATAATTTAACTAGAATGTAAATTTTAAACACCACTTATTTAAAAGCGCTACTTTGTTACATCAGTTTTACAGCAAATAAAGTACATATTCGGATTCTCCGTATAAAATTTGCTAACAATGCATACTTTGTGTTACTGAACTCGACTTACACTTCAAAAGTGTACCTAGTTAGAGGTACGAAGATTTTGCTTTCGTAGGCCGTATTAGTTGAAAGTTGCCTCAAATCTGAAGTTGAGTAATATTTGAATCAGTGATTTCGAATAAATACTTTTTTGCCCGATATCACATATTTTACTTACAAAAAGGAAGCGGTAAAATCAATTTGTGGCACAAAGGGATATTAAAGCAGTATCTAATAGCTATAACTTAAGCTTCATAAATAAGCGGTCCATTGTTTAATGTTTTTTATTTCATTTTCGCTCCTTTATTCATGTAGTTTTTGCTATACAATGTCATAGTTATATCGGTGATTCGGATGACATATACTAGAATCTGCATGAATACTGTAAATGCTGAAAATAGTTGCTCAGGCGACATCAGGTATCAACATTTCGCAACAAGTTAGTGCAAAAAAAAGTTGATGCATACTTCATCATGTTCCCGTTTGGTGCTGCCGTCAACTGAGTTACAAAGATCAAAGCTTATTTGTATACCACATTATTTCAAATAGTGCATTCCTCAAAATTCCAAAGCGTCCTACGTTTGTTTGTATGCTATTGCTGTTTGAAACACAAGCAGCTCGTTCCGCTAATTATGTTTTGGAAATTGTGTTTACTGCTGCGTTTGTCATGAGGGACCATATTCCAGCAAGTGTAGTAAAATCTGCATTATATCCGATTGCTACGGCCGCTGTTGCGAAGTTATTACTTAACTCATATATCCTTGGAGACATATTCGTATTATGAGCAATGACGTTACTGATTAATTCGACTTCAAAATACTTAGATTGCGGTGATTGAAAATAATTTTGATATTATAAGGTATCCACTGTGTACATTGGTTCATCAAGTAAATGCATATTCATACTCTACAGTGGAACAGAAGTGAAAACAAGTGTAGTCGTACAATCATCTGAAAAAATACATACAGGCACCGGTATACATATGCTATCATTATATCATAAGAACGTTGCTTTTTCTACTCGACAGCAACAGTGTTTCTACTTACTTGACACTCCAAAAAAGCTTTAGGCACTTTGCATTCGCCAAGTACAACATTATGATCTTGACATACTAACCTCTGCTTCGAGTTTTCTTGTCGGCACTTTTGTGAATGACTTCATTCTACTGATCGAAAGAGAAGATCAAAGGAGCAAGTTCGTGACATTGATGCGGATGCTTCTGAATGCTGTGTCAGAAGAAAGCTTACGCTGACACGCACACGGAATGGATTTTCATTACCACGTTGAGTTATTAGAATGAATATGTACTTGAATGTAAAAACTACAAATAAGTCTCATGTTTCAACATACAGTATTATGTTGTAATTTTTGGAAAAGAAAAATGTGGGCTATAAAAGTGCTGGATCGTTTTTTTATATTTCATAACTAATCTTTGGTTTCGTAAAAAAATATGTTCTTTTAGGTTGGGAACGTTGGGAGTGGAAAATATACATCAGTTTCACATGCAGCGAGGTTACGACTAAGAGAAAATATAAATTCCTGTCGGAAGTATTTGCCATCAAACGGATATGGCTTGGTGGTGGGTCTTATTGTGATATTGAACCGTCTACTTTGATATGCATAGGTCGTTAGCCAAGCATATTGGCATCTTTATATTCATACATAATGCGAACGTTTGTACTTCCAAAAGTTACATCATAATAATCCGCAAACTTATAAACATGTTGCGCAACATTCAAATGGATTCCACATGCTGCTGTGGCACATAACAACGATAGGTATCACGTCGTCTCGTATTGATCCTGCTATTGTGATCCTGAATGCAATAAAAGATGCTGATTTCCATATTCATATAAGCGGAAGTATAGTTTTTATTTAGTACGGTTTTCTTTTGTAAGAATTGCAACATCTCAACGCTGACGGATAAATGTCGCTCGCAAAATAAGAGAAACTATGACCTATTTCCCACGATTCAGTCTATACCTATCCATTACCTTGTTTGGCACCACACTCAATTCATGAACGAGGACAATGTGATAGTTACGACATTCATATCGAATTTGAGTTATTGAAATCAGTGTACCGTGAAAGTGACTTTTTAATAATTGGCCCTCCTGTTCCCTATCATGTGAATATTTCAAGCTCTAGCACCTGACTTTTTCCGTCAGATGCGCGATGAGTTTGTTTTGCGAATGGCTGCCCTGGCCCTGAAACGTTTCTATTAACCTATCTTTCATATTTACTGATGTATGCAAATATGCGATTTGTGCTGCCATTCACAAATGCCATTTGTGCAGTATATTACCTGGTTGCGTTATCGATTGACTTATTCATGAATACATCTGAATGTGATTTCTATTACGATGCCAGCTGTACCGTGTTACATATTCGGATCCCCTATTATATACGCGCCCACTAGTTACTACTCCACTTTTCAAAATCATCCCATATACATTTTTCCATGAGATCAGTAAGGTGTAAAACGTCAAGACAATGAAATTGCATAATCGAAAGTTCACAACATCTCGGGAATTTTTTAATAGAAATTGGAGCACTAGGTGCTGCTATTCACCAGATGCTAATTCTAGTCTTACAGTTGTCTACAGGCAATAGATTAGAACAATGGCTGGTACGAGCTCCATTGTCTTTGCTTATGTAAAATATCATATAATATAGTTCACATAATATTATCTCCACTTACACGAGATCATTACTCCACAAACGTTTTCGCATTGCATTTGTCTGTGATACTTTTTTATAACTAGTGTAAAGGTGCAATGTTACCGTATTGGCATCTTACTTATAAGACGTCGTGAGTCAAGTTTTTCGAAATTGACGTCTTGTTGTTCAGCAGATATATAAATCAGCAATATCGGTAAAGCTACTTAGGACAGTACAAATACTTTGTAGGCACGTGTGAAGTGACGATTGTGAACACTACAGATTCTGAACAAGTTTGAGTTGGAAGTTCTTTGAGTGTGACTCTCAGAAAATGCTTCGGTCCGTACGCCAAGTTGCACCAGTACTCGCCATTGCTCATCGTCACGCTTAATTGTCTAGACACCATTAGGCTTAGGTTTATGTTCCATTTACATCTTGAACCTACCTGAATACATCTTCTTGCTTGTTTGTCCTCAACGTAAACATACGGAACATGGAATATATACCACATCGTCGTATTGCATTATCCATGCGGTTGTAACCCGTGAGGCATATCTAATCAAGTTATGTACTTTGCAAATGGGTTCCGGAACGGTGGTGGCATTTTGTGAAATGTTCCACAAGAAAAAGTCGTATGGACGATTTAAGTAGGAAGAATTCCATGTGATTCTGTGGTATTTTCGGCATCTCGGCAACGTCTTTTGAAGGGAACACCACATGACATCTGCTGATTAAGTGAAAGTTAATGTTCTTAAACCGATTACTACACCTTGCACGTACTGAACCTATAAACGCGATAATATAGTTTGTTGCAAGGTTACAGCGCACCATCATGGGTTTTTTAAAATTAAATATATGGGGACGTATACGCAATTGGATGCCAAGGTATTTAGAAAGTCTGTCCATTCCCTGCTGTCTTCACTTTTATTATTCTACAGTGTCGTCATAATACAACAAATCGATCATAGGTTTCAAGCACAACCTGCCCACATACATATTTAGCAACCTCTTAATCCGTTTTTTTATTAGTGCCAACGTCAGAATAAATAATATTCTTTTTGATGTAGTAAGATCAAATGAATTATAAATGTCGATAAAACAAAACGATCTGCACCGACACGAAACGCACGAACTACGACAAATTGAAAGGAAGCTTTAATGGGAACTCAACTTGAAAGAAAATATTAATGAATCAGAATGTATCCTAACATGCTCGTTAATTAATGGACTCCTAAATAACAAAGTAAATTATCTCGTTGAACTTACAAAATAGTCCAAACATAAAAACTCCATTTCATTCGCTCGTTCGTGTTCTGTTGGGTGCATGCCACAGTAAAGAAACTAGTTTGGAAACACAGTAAAGGTTAAAGTGATAAAGGAGAATCGATATTTCCTCCATATCTGCATCTGAACTTTTAGTTGCCACATACAAACACGGCAAGCAAAGCCTTGCTTGCAGCACGATTTAATCACGTGTTCGGGTGTTTGCATTTTTGAGATATTAGTGGAAACAAAGATTTCAGTACCAACATTCCCTATACAATCGCAACTCACAGTAAGCACAATTTCCACTACGTGGTCTCGTATTGGGAAGTGACGATACGTAACGAAAATTGAATTGTGATATCCATTATCGCAGGAGCGAGGTATTGTAAACAGAAAGTAGCTTTTTCCAACGAACAAAAGCATTTAGTGTTTTTGCAACGAGAATCTGCTTTTCCCAGTAGAAAGCATGGATGTTTTGTTCCGATAGCGTGAATTCTTTTTCTTCTTGAATATACGTTGATGCATCAGAAATGTATATAAACCGTAACGAGTTATTCCAGTAGACCTCAAATCCTTACTTTTACCTCGTTCACTCACAACGTTGTTGTGTGAACTTTACTGAAAGTTCTTTTGTTCTGTCAACAGAAGACAACACGAAAGCTGCAGGATCGTGACATTGATCTTATGAAATATCGATTCTACCTTCCTAAGCTGGGTGCTAGTTGAATACCGTTTCTGAAGTCAGAAACGGGAAAACTAGGTCACATCAACATTTTTTTAACGGTTTGAAATAGACAGTAATCTTCTCATACCATAATATTGGTATTGAGAATGGATTCTTTATTTGATTTATAACCCATACTTATTATATTGCTTACGTACTATGCGATTACTGGAACGAATTTAGTTGTAACTTTACTTTCGAATTCAGCAAAAAACGGAAGTGGAAATCCTACAAGTGTTTATGCTTTAGTTACGAGTCCTCCATATGTTTGCTGAATGACAGTAAACTACTTGGATGAAAACATTAAGCTCCCATTCATTTTCTGAGAAAGATTCTGCCACGTCATGTCTCTCACAAAGTGGTTTTTTAATGCTGACTTTGCGACTTGTCGTAATATGGCTTCTGTTGTTTGTAGCTCATCGTATTGTGACTCACTATTCTATTCCAAACATATGGTGTCAAGTCAATCATTTCCCACTGTACAAATATATATGAGGTGTTCAATACAATTACACAGATAATTTCCAGTTATAAGGTACGATACGTTTTGGACATGTTTTTGTCGATTCTCTGGAAATCGTTGTCACGTTTATAGTCACTTCTATTCTGATCGAAAAATCATACGTTTTCTTGTCATATGCTCTGCATATTTTCCCATGGCTTGTTTTTTGTCAACCAAATTTAATCTTATTAAACGGCACAATATGATCATCATACAGTTCGCGTTCGTTCCCACATGAATAATTGAAAACTGTGTGACGTAAAAACGAAATCTAATTGTCTTGTAATTGGTTTTTATCTTTCCGACCTTGCAAGCTGAACAAGTTGAAACGAGTGACATGATTCATATCCGAAACATCAGATATAGGGAATATTTTTGAAGCCAAGATTCTAGAATCATCCGTTACTCTACATGTTCGTAGAATTGGTATGTTTCTTAGGCTCACTTGGCGTACGTGATATGATGGAGGCACTGACGTGGATTGAGGGAAATGGGAATATGCTTGAAAAGAATTTACTTTATTGTGGGAGGAGCAGTATTTCTTATAGTATGATTCCATATTATCCACTCGCAAGTAGTAACTACCATTTTCTCGTCAACTGCAGTCCCAGATTATCTAATAACGTGAACAACACCACTATTTTAAACACGATGAAAATATGTGGTTGTATGCCGGCATGGACTTAATATGATGACGCTGCATCAGAGAAATTTTTGCACGTGTGAAAGTGAAACTGTATTATCGCTCGGCACTTTTTTACAGATACTAAATTCGTCTACTGAATGTGTAACCGTTATGACGACGGTAGATATGGCGCATATACAATTTCCCTGCATTTAACTGTATCATTCCCATCATATCATCGGTTGCCTGAATTCTATAATAGCTTCATACATTGCAAGAATTATTAGATGGAATACTGTTGGAATGATAGAATCGGGTATAATGGTAATAGGTGGTATATGACGAAAACCTACCGCTATTAGTGCATGCTCTAGATGACAGAGGCCACATCAGCGTAACGGTAAGCAATACGAAGTGTATTGCTAATTAAATCCTGCTCGAAATTCATGCCAGTAACGTCAAGGTAAACACAAGGTATTCTATGCGACCAAACAAATCACGAAAATTTCATGCGTTGCATTTTAGTTACCGATCTACCGCTAACTGCGGTAATGTAAAATTTAATCGTGTCCACGATAACCGGCCACAATATGTACCGTAGTTGTAGGGCAAATGTCAGCTGTTAACAAGTGCCTCCGTGTTGTTCTGAACCAGGTGCAGTGATTTGCTAAAACAGTAAAACCACATGAGACTGAATGTTACCTTCTGCGATATAACCTACGGCGTTCCGAATAAATTAGAGACAACGAACCCGGTACAGTATGCCCCCATACCGAATATCTAAGAACAGAGACTGGAAGCGCTTTGGACGGACAGGGGACTTGACCGTAGACAGAACACCGTCGACTAAAAGATAAAATTGAAACTAGCGTACGTTTTAGCCGCTGCTGTAGACAGAGCTATAAACTCCTTTAGTGAAAGTATAGAAGTGAAAGTTCAGCACACAGATGATGTATTTGCGAGCTCTGTCAGTCTACTTTGCTTCAGTTGTAGAGATGATAACCAATCATTGGTGATTTGTGTCTGAATTCAGGAAAGTATGTACAATGTTCACTTGATGTCTAGACGGAACCACAAAATAATAATATTTCAGAGTGTTGGTCGGCAAATGTCTGCTAAATCGAGGTAAGGGTAGATGTGTCTTGGGCTGTTAATATAAAACAAGTTTTGAGTGTTTATTGGTAAACGTATGTATTTCAATGTGTAACCTAACATTTAATAAAAATTGCCGAGTATAGAGTTGTAGTTCATTAAGAACAGAGTATCCAATTACGCTTTCATAGAAATAAATACAACCAAACCTGTAATATCATAACTATGTTTGCTTGTTGACGAAACTGCTGCGAGCATTTTCTCATAACTTTGTTTCCTTCCTTCTGCGAAGTTCAACCGAAATGTAATCTTCGGTCGGCTTGGTCAATAGACTACCGTTGCCGGCTGATGTGTTGATAGCCATAAAATATAACAAACCTACTACGATTACAAGGACAAGTTGTAACGAGCTTAACTTTCAATGAAGCTGAAGAGGAACCAAAATCTCTCCAGGAGTACATACGTGGCAACAATACTAATGAAGCATTATGTTATGTAGGTAAGGAATTACAATCCACAAACACAGTAAATGATTGAAGGAAAAGTAAATAAATACGATCTCAGAAAATAAGTACAAAAGGACCTTGTGGCAGATATCACATTTACTCCATTATATTAAGGTCAGTTATGTATAACATTTTCCTTAAATAAGAATAACATACATGCATAATCTTTCCAAAGCATTTTACTGTTGGCTATTGATACATCCAAAGCTTCCTATTACCAAATACCATTATTTTTGTTGCAAATAAAAAAACTAATTCTGTCCTCGGACATTGAATAGTTGGTTTAAGAACCAGTCGGACCACTGCATTTAATCTCGGACGGATGCAACATTATGATCTTTAACTAACTAAATGATACCTTGGTTAGAATTTCACCCTATTGGTGCGACGAAACATTCTCACTTACCAGTTTATTCAAGGATTCTTCTGTTCAATAAGCAAATGGAAATGTTTGCTAATTTTTACTTGTCAATGCCTCTCTCACAAATGGACGAACGTGAAGTAGGTTCGAAGTGAAATTCAGTGTCTTGTGTGAAATGTACGAAAGTAAATATTTGTCGAGAACTTCCAAATTATTTTGTAGCCATTGATGCAGCTACACGAGCCAGAAGGGTAAATATCTTTAGCATGCTTTACATTTACTTGTTGGCCCTAATCAAATTGATGGGCTCGCCGCGTAATCAGGCACGCCACATAGATTAATCGGATTAAATTTGAAACTAGTTGAGATTCTTCAGCATACCCCAAATTCTACACAACTTTGATATATATCCGCGACAATTTCATCATTTTAGCAGTTGCAGCCAGTTAAGTTGAGATTAATTACTACTTACCTTTTTATCAATTCTTGCAACATGTATTGGCTACTTAATGGTGTCTCATTCATAACTACAGGTCTTTATATATGTATTTGCGCAACTTCTTATTAGTATGTTATTTATTCAAATTTTGGGACTCATCTAGGATGAATGGACGATCAGTCTGTTCTCCTAGCCTGCCAAAAATATGCTGTGCGCGGATAGGCTGTACATGACCAACAAATGAACACGTGTGGAAAGCATATGTAATTCATTCAAAATAAATGAGTTTGATATGTATGCTCCAGTTATATAAATTGTTCTGTGAATGCATACGTTAACAAATGGTCAATTTTTTTTCGAGAGTCATAAACGTAACTATTTCAGTGAACATACTTACCGAAATCAATTTATTCCGTACCAGGAGCCAGAAGCCAATTTCACTCAAATACTCCGCCTACGTTAACATCCATTAGTACCTTACTGAACTTACTATGTAAATCTGAGCGCTCGCAGAATGTCATACATACAACGGATTTGATCAATATATTTGCTTTTGCGACATATACTTAAGAATTCCAACCACAATTTCGAAATGGGTGCTATATCATACGGGATGCATATGTTTTATTCATGACGTATGGTTTTGCAACTTTTGGGTTGGCGCGGAACTATCAGTCGCATTTTATTTTGGAACCATCAGCTGGGTTTTGTAGCTATGTCAAAGCTTGCGAAGGGAAGAAACATATCCAAATTATTCCGTCCACAATAGTTTTGAGAACCTTGTGGCGTTCAAACTTTAATTAGTTTTTGTCCCATCGAAAAAAGTCCATCGAATATAGACTAATCCCAAAAGTATACGTGAATGATGTTTTTGTAACATAACTAGTCGTGTTAAACCACAATGGCTAAAACATCTAGCTGAAACGAAGTTATAACGCGAACCGAGAGACGGACAGACGCACAAACACACTAAAATTATAACTACACGTTCACTTTGTTCGTTACTTACGTAATATATTCATAATTCCTTAATAAATATTTCATACTTATTCTGTTTGAATTGTGGTTTTTATAGCTTACCAGTATTACATTTTATGGAGATTGGTGACATCCACCACCTAATACAAAAAGTTTGTGACAAACTTACAGCAGTATTCCGTTAATTACGCGTTCTGCAACAGTTTGATAAAATGTACATTTAGTATGTCTTTTCAGCTCGAAACTATCTCCACATTTTAGCGAAATCGGTCGCATGCACCCGAGTCGCTTACCATTAGCCTTTCTTTTCAAACTCAGACAAGTTTTGTTGCAGACATTTTTAGCCAGCATTTCTCGAAGCAACAGTTTTGTTTCCTCCCTGCATTCTGTAGCAAATGGAAACACCAGATACACCGCAAAAGTGTCCATAAATCCGCAAGCCGGTATTACCCAAAACACGGTTATGGGCAGAACATCCACATATTTTATACTCGCCACCGTGCAAATTACAATCATATAGAAAAATGTTCCCAGAAATATCTGCAGCCAGTGCGACATGACCTCTTCGACAGTGCAGATAACCACGTTAATTTGTGGATACCAGGTAAGAAATTCTTGGACCTTCATGCCTTTCAGAACTGCGATGCATTTTGTTAACATTTCGAGCCAGTAGAAAAGCATTGTAAGGCATCCCGCATAAGTGCGAGTCGCCTCTATCATGGACCACATTCCCACAGTGTGACGCGTAACTGTTGCAATCTGGATCGCGTTTTGACATGTCAGAGAAACTTTGTCGTTGCATACGGTAGGATATATTAGATATTGAAATATGTTGTGAAAGGGATCCAAATTGTGGTATATGACGAAAGGTGACGAAAATACGCCCATAATTTGGAGAGTAGTTATTGTCAGTTTCATGAAAATTCCGATATATTTCCACACCTTTCCATGTAGCATATCCGATTCCTGTTTTGAGGAAGCCAAATCCGCTGTCGAAAAGATATTTGGATAAAATGTCAAATTCAAGATGGAGTTTGTAAAGTAATAGACATTAAAAGTGATCCAGCCTACCCAATTTGGAGCATGTTGCCCTCATCTTTACAAAACCATCCAGAACATCCTCCAAATAGTAGACAATTGTCGCTGATGTCAGTACCATGTAGCAGCCCACTGGAAACATTGCCGCCGAAAACACGGTGCTCCTTAAGTCAAAATGAGAAGCGAATAAGACAGTGAATCCCAGCGAACCCACTCCAATACCTCCCATTACTCCGAAACAACTCAGGAACCAGAGCCAACGTTTACTTGAGTACGGACCCGAGCTAAAATATAGCTCATTGGATGGATTCCACTCAAGAAGAGATTTCGGGATGAAATTGTAGCTGTTGTAGCAAAGTGTCACACATGACGCCGTCTCAAGCTTTAAGGTCGCCATATCAGTGCTTCAGACTGCTGGAACCTGGTTACGACAAGAACCTAAAATCTATTTTTTCTATCAGAGAGATTTGCAGATACAAGTGTGATTGCACATATAAATGGATGGAATGTAATTGCAGGTGCTGTTAGAGGTGTAGTTATTGCGAGCGTCTTGATTGTTGACTCTGCTCCCCTCGTTTATACTAAGTTGTGTCCGATTGTTATATTTGTTCGAGATAATTATTTCGACATTGATACTAGCAATAGTGTCGAAAATTGGTCAACGTATGTAGAATTTTCACATTCAGTAATAAAGTAAGCCGTCATTTTAAGCGTTACAAAATAATATTATGTATGTTTGGTGATGTAATGATAAGTTATTTATGGATATCTGTTTAATCGAACCACTATTGGTGCTGTTATGTGAAATTGTTTGCCTGTTAACACTCCACGTGTGGCGTTACGCTTGTATTTTAGCTGTAAAATTGGCTATAGAGATTCCTACATTTCCCTGGTTATGTAAAATATTTGGGTTGGCTTCGTACTATAAATCTTTTTGACATTTAACTGCGAATGATTATGGTGACTGTACCTACAAGTCTAGTCTATATTTGCTATGTTATATTAAGTAAATAAAACGTGTGCTTGTACCCACACCAACGCTGAACCCAACGCAACATCGCAGTTGATGTATTGAATGCTGTTATGACAATTATGTTTTCTGCCTTGGTTTATGAAATAATTTACGTGTAATGAGGAAAGCATATTCCTTTGGTCTGGGAAACAGACGAACACAATAATAAATTGTACATTGACCAGTCCACTTTGTTCGACAGCACCGGACTACATAAACATCATTAATTCCTAATTATTCTCAGAATACCAATTGAGTGGATGATGTAGTGGAAAATTTTTAGCAGACTTCTACCGACTTACACTTTTCCTGGAAATTAAATGCTTTGATGTAAACAAATGCAACTCCAGCTATGGCCGAGTTTACGTACATCCTTGCATATTTACCCCGTGGTCAACTTGTGACTTGGAGTAGAGTGAATTTGATATTACATGGTAAGGCTACTTACCGTTGACTACTGCCGTCAAATTTGAACCAAACACACAGTAATTCAGATTTTAGAACTGTGATTGTGAATGACAGCTACTGCGACTTTTGAACATGTCTAGACAAGGGTAAGCTTATCCAACATCCTTGGTGGCTTTTATGTGCCAGATTATGACAGCAGACCAAACATGTGTGTATTTGCTGTCACGTTGATGTCGCGTGGTTCGGATTGTATTGATTATGTATTTCCTTTTGCAACCGCACAGTATAAGCGCCACAGCGTAAAGTTTTACCTCATAGTAGGTGTATTTGCAAGCTAGTTTAAGGCAGTGATGTGGTATCTGATAAGCCAGAGGGGGTCGTTACGAAATATTTCGCAGAATGGATCTAAATTAAGATAAATATGGCATTATAAAGTGGAATACGATATTACAGCACTCATTCAAGTTCTTACACACTTCACCAAGAAGGCTTCAGTCCTTTCAAATACATAATAATGACATTTTGAATCTTGAAGGAAATTTAAATGAAGCATGCTTACGAGAACAGTAATTGCTTATACGAGACGTATTATCCGCAAAAAGAAAACTGGTAGAACAACGAACAAGAATCCTGCAATTTCACTACACTCTTGCCAGCATTTACGGTATGGCCGATTTCCATTACTGTTTCATATGGTTTACACTATGCAGGTTGTGCTGGAAATAACAAATCAGCTATGTATGACGCAAGCAAAACGTTTTAGGAGGAAACACAAGTGTGTTGCAGTTTGCAGATTGCAGTTGCAATTACTCTGAATTAATTAAATCGACAAAAAAATTGCCAACATGTAAGACCCGAGCATATGAAATGGTAAAGTTTGAATGTGGCGTCCCTATCAAATAAATTCGATATAAGGTTTTCCGTTGATGCATATCCCTTGAGCAGACATCCAATTGACGGAAGTCACCGTGGCGTGAAGGTAAACAGTGATAAATGCTTTGCAAATGCAATCCTTGGGCAAATGAAAGTAAGTTAAACAAATATCATCAGCCATCTAATGAAATCAGGACAAACACGCAAATTACACAAACTGCTTTGCCTTACCAAACTTCCGTAATTTGTGAAGCAGTTGGGTATAACCGGGTCCATGGTAACCAGTAGATATATATAGCACAATAACAGGGCCAATATTTGCTGTTTCAAAACATTTGCACCGCGGACATCTAAATAACTTGGGATGCTCTGGACTAAACTTATACGCAGGAGTTACACGGATACGTACGGCTTCTGTAACATTACGGTACAGGTCAGTTGCCCAGAGCCACGTTCCGTTCTTCAGACAAATACAACGGCTTCGTTTCGGTACACATTGTCCAAGTGTTTCTTGAGACACTGTTTCATATGCTGGCGCAGTTGGTCAGCAACAACGAGTATCCCAACAAGTTGCTTTGCCGCATGTTTCTAAGTTACAACGAATGCAATATACCATTCTGTTGCCAATGCTCCTAGCACTTGAAGTACTCGACACATATCTACGTACATTTAATTTTCACATTTAACGTCTGTCCGTTTCCGTCGCTGCTGAAACCACAATTTTCCATACCTAACTGGAAATTTCGGTAACAACTTGTTGCACGAGTAACGGCAAATGGTGATTTGTAATATTGCCGGTCCATCCTTCATTGCATCCATGTTTGCATTATAACTCAAGTACGATCACCAAACATAAACCTATGGTTTTACTAATAAAATGTAGTAGATTTTGTTGTAATACATTCAGATGCCCGCAAACCCAAAAATGGAAGCGACTAGCCATTAGCCGGTGCAGAGGCCGACTGAAGTATGTGTGAATAGATACTTGCATTTTATCAATCCGAATAGAAGACACACAGCGAATTCGTTGTAGATTGTACTGTTGTATTCGCAAAGTGTGTTGTTTAGCGTGAGGTTTCTTACACCACCAGAGATGATGGAATGCATTGGAAACTCTTTTTCATTCCTTTCTTTGCGCACACAGATAGATCTATCGCTGGTGTTACGAAAGCAAACAAAATAATTTTTAGGCATAATCCCACTGCAACTCCAGTACAATCAAGACAAATATTTTGTGCAAATAGCATAGACATCCTTACTGCCTCAGGTGGCTTTAAGATTGTTATTAAAAACCCGCCATGGGGTACTTTTTCCTTTGTTTTCAAAGAAGATTTTATGATATTGTACCTCAGAAGGCGATGTATTTGAATTTAGTGCTGGGACATAGCTAGGCGACATTCGAGGAAACCAAGAACAAGGTATAAATAAATTGCTTGGAAAATGGTATGCCCGAGGCAGTAAGTAAAAGCACATCAATGAGCCCACGTAAAAGTTGGCGATCGTTATATTTGAGATGGGACGAAAAATTAATGTGAGGCGAAACTCTACGTCAGCACATGTAGTAAGACGTCATATATGCTTGCCTTTTTCCATCCGACATGTAGGACACCGTCATGCTGCTGAATGAGGAACCCCCGTACAAATTCGACGAAAAATCCAATGACTACATATCCGACGATAGATATTTATTTTAAAAATAAAATTCTTCTTGTATATCTCGTTGCAATAATACCCTTTAAATTGATATACACCTGCAGAGACGAGGCCAAAGTCCCTTACTCCCAGTTTGTTTGCAGTGTTCCTGAAATTAATATCTTGTTGAGATGAGGAGCGCATTAAAATTTATTTATACTTCTGTAAATTATTTTATGTAAATCTATTGTGCTTGCTCAAAGCCAATTTTTAGCTTTCATGCCAGAATTGCTCTGTGCGCAATGTTTATTATATCATCATGCAAAAACAGCATGTTGTGCAGGTATACAAATGTTAACAAGGTCGAGTTCTGTGAGAACAGGCAAACTGTGGATATGTTTACGCAATACAAACAATGTATCCCGAGGACTACAAAGAAGGAGAAGGAAAAGAGGGAGAAAGGTTTTAATAGGAATTCCTTGAACCGGAGATGTTATGACTCCAGTAGAAGGCGTAATTAGATTAATGAAGAAGCTCCGTGTTTTCCTTGAAGAAAGTATATCATTATGTTGGCGAAAAGACTCAAATGCGCCACAGAACAACATACAAAATCGCAGCAAGTGTAGGGCAGGTTGATGCGAAAAATATGTATCATATTTCACAAGTAAACAGCTCCTGCTGTTTTTGAACTCACTCAAAGGTTCTAACCAGGTTCATCTTTCCGAATATCTTTATATGTTACATCAACATTCAAAATGACCTTGATACCTCAAAAATACGGTTTTCTCAAGAAATGTTTATTATTAGAGTAATTTGATATTCCCTTATGTGATAGCTCTTGGTAGCAATAATATTATTACGATTTCATAACAATCCTATGCGTACTGATTAATTATTAATAAGGAGTGTATTCAAGTCCTTTACACAATACCGTTATGTAAACCAATCCTTGCTGGAAATATGACTGCGGTCTTGTGGCTCTGTGTCTCGGGAACTATACAACCAGTATTATTTGCTTGTTTATGAGGTTACAATAAGCTTCAGTGTAACATTGTTTGTGGGCGTTTGTTTCTCATAATGCACACGTAACAACTGTGCCGCTGGGTCTAAACGAACTCTGATGGAAAGTGGGTGGTCTTGCCAATGAATGAAGCAATATTCGCATTTATGTCGACGTTGTTGTGGTTCCCTGAGGATCATAATTCTAAGCAGATTACAAAATTGGACAAAACAATGTGTTCAGTGTATGCAATCGAAATGATTTTTTTTCAATAGAGTAGCATTGACCTGTACAGTGGCAATAACCAGCTTGGTTCCGAGACAAGAAATTTGGCGGCAAATTGTGAAACAAATGGCTCGTCTTCGTCTATGGATGGAATTTAGAAACAATCATGATTGATCAGTGCAGATTATTTTTTTAAACATTCATCTGTAATGCATGGTAGTATTTGATCTGGAGTTAATATGTAGAGAAATATGTATGATATGTATGACATCATATTGTGTTGTTACAAAAATCTTGAGATTAGTGTAATGAATTAAATGTAAAGTAAGCGCATTGCTGGAATTTGCCAGCAATTCACTATGATCATATTATTGTAATAATATATCTATTTAACATAAGTCAAATGAGTTCATGTACTCATGCATCATATTGACTGATTGTATTGTAATGTAATGAGGAGATGATAAAAGGAGAAAATAAATCGTGTGAGGTATCACTCGCTTTTAACAAGCTCAATATTTAATACAATATGTGCAGAACTCAAAATGGTGCTTCCCCAAATTGCTTTAGGATAGGTAATAATGTCTTTAATGATGTGCAATTACTGATTTGAATTCCCCGTTATAACTGCCGGTACCGGAAGCACGAAATAGTTGAGGGGCAGTTGCGCCTTTTTATGTTTGTCTTTTCGCCAGGTTGTCCGATAAGGCTTCAATTTTAAATACGGTCAACTTGTTCCATGGCCATCTTCTGTATTGATATTCAGCCAGACCTTGTCGGTGACCGAATATTGTTTGGTCGAAGTCCTCGGCAAAAATGGGAGTCAATATGTAGTGAATTTTTATTTTGTTAAAGCAGATTGGTAATCTTTTTGTGTGAAGGCATGGGTCAAATAGGTGACTTGACGGTGTGTGGTGTCGAATGTATGGAGGTTGACATTGGTGAAAATTATTTATTTTTTAAAAACAACGCGTATGTTTAATGTGACCTTCAGTGACATGATTTTTTAAAACCAAAGATGAATTAAAATTTGTATTTGTCCATACTTATCTCTCCGATAGTTACCTATAGGGGTGACACTCTACTAGGTAAAAAACGCAATAAATGTGGAAATGCAACATAAAATCGGATATAGTTGCTATAGGCTACATATCATAGATCTATCGAATACCAAGCAGCGTGACCTTCCAATAAAAATTTCAACAAAGTATATTATACCTACACGAATTATACTAACTAGGTACACTTTTGAAGTGTAAGTCGAGTTGACAGAAACCAAATATTGAAATTATGGCAACTTTTTACGTAGAATCCGAATATGAAATCCATTTGGTGTAAAACTCACTTTTGACACCATACGGTATGTCTGTCCGTCTATACATCAGAATTCGAAGCATGTGTTTTTTAACAACATTATTTAAAATTTAACTAAATTGGATGCGTAGAATCCAAAAATGATGGCCATTTTTACCCATATCGAATACTTTGAGAGTTTCAGCTGCTAACGTTTAAAATAAAAACTGTTTGCAAAATCTGGTTTAATATTTGAAATCTACGCCTAAAATATAATATTTTTGCATATATAGTTTAACCAGAATTATAACTTTTAGTATCACTTATTTTCAAGCGCTACTTTCTTACATCAGTTTTACAGCAAATAAACTACATATTCGGATTCTCGGAATAAAATTTGGTTACAATTGACACTTTGTTGTACTGAACTCGACTTACACTTCAAAAGTGTACCTAGTAAGAATATCATGAATCCTTTATGTTCAATTACAAACTTGTGAGTTCTTTCTTTCAGGTTTGACAATGTCGTTTCTTCCACACAGTTACATGAATCTATGTTGCGGATGTGTTGTGAACTGTTCATCTACTAAATTAGCGGAGCAAACATGGAACATCATTAGACCAACTACAATGTACTTTCCGAAATCAATAGGATTGCTTCCTTCTGACTTCAAAAATGACATCATTGTTTCCTTGAACAGAAAAATTTATAGCTACATATTTGTGTGTATTACTGTTTTCTGAGCATATACGACATAAGAACATACTTCACACGGCGTAACATGCTACAAATTGCACTGTCGTTAATGAAGTGCACATGCTGATCTGAAAGGAACATGTTTCGTATTCTAAGCTGTTGGCACACATATCGTATTAGTACCGAATCACTCCAGCTGTCTCGGCATTTTCAACACATTTCGCTTGTTTTCACCCATCAGACAACAAAGGAACATTCATCAAAGAACAAATGAGGAAATTCGTTGCCACAAGGCAGAACCATTGTGATAAGGGCGACACACCGTACGTGCTCAACTAAAATGACCAATTATCAAACTTGTACTCAACGTTCACTAATATTGACGACATCAACATTGATAATATAGCTCTGTTCATTTGTAGCATTTTCAAGAAATGTGTGACATTATCATCAAAGGATGGAAATGCTCTTCTCCCAAAAAGCATTCATATAACTGGAACTTACTATATGTCTGCGCTAAATGTTTCCGGAAAATTAACGGAGTATTTGTATATGGTGTATTATTGATGTTTGGTAACCTTCTACAACGGCATTATGGTGCTTTGCATTGGATTACGAAATATACATTAACGATCTTGGTCATTTGACAAAAACGTGACAATCGAGCATAGAAGTAAACATTTGCTACTTTTGGAAACTTAATGTTCCTTGCACTTTGTAGTTACAGATTACTTCTAAGAAAGTTTCAGCTAAAAGCCTCAAATGAAAGCAACTAAATTAACCGATTCATCTGTTTGACACACTCCCATTGTATAAAAATTGGCCTACCATGCATTTGAAATCCTTTGTAAGCACAGAAACGTTTCGTTGAAATCAAGGTCATTCGGAGAAGCGAACCATCACTACAAACGCACGAGTATTTGAGCATGTACACCAGCAATATATAACGTACTACCCGTAAGTAAGTTGCTGGGCTCCGAGTTGTTTGTCAAGTTCGTTAACTCAGATATATTTTACAACGGAACGAAGATGAACCTGCATAAATGTGACGAAGTTGGTCCTCTCATCGAGTAAACATTTCAGAAAAGGATGCATCCTGCCGTGAATCTGGAACTGAAGTGGACATGCAGTCACATGCTTGTATTATTTCCGTGGCACTCATCGTGCGCACTCATCGTTTTCTTTTGAAAACGATTAGTCAACTTGTTTTTCTATGTCATATGCCATATTGTTGTGTCCAACTGAACGGCAAAGTGGTCGAACTGAGCAACATTACTCTATTCACAACTTATTAGTAACTATTCAATACTTTCCTTAAAGTAGGTATATTGCTGGCACCATAAACTACTGCTGAAAGTATGTATCGTAAAATTATTTCATCAATAGGCACACTTTATGTGTGACATTCCTAGAACGTGTTATTGATTCAACTAATTGGTTCCAAATTCCGCGATATCTAACACACAACTCACAAAACTACCAATTTAAACCATCAGATTTAGAGAAGCTTTTGAACTGATTATTTGCAATTGAGATTGTTGATCAGCCGATCTATGGAATTAGAGATTATTCAAGTAGATATATTCATGCATGGTTTGCTAGATGAATTGGATGAATGAGAGAAGTAGAGTTTGATCTCAATGGATTCAATACTTTTGAATAAATTCAATTCAAATGCTGAAGTCTGGTTCCAACAAGTTATCATAATCCAATTAGTCTCATTGAATAACTTGAACATACCATTTCGTATTTTTCTGTGTCCATTCCATTCATTTCTGTATCGATTTATGTTAACGACTGAACACTCATCTAACATCACACGGCGCGATATGATTTCAATTGGCAACAGTAACATGGCCGTTAATGGCATGAGGTAGCGGAGCGGCTCTATCATAGCTTTATAAGATAAATCTGTGACCAAAATTCAGCTTGAAATTCACAAAGCTTACTTTCCTGTAGAACATTTGTATCGATTTTTCTGGTGACGGAAATTACCTTTCCCAACGTTGGAAGTAGAGGCATCACTTGCTTACTGATATTTGATATTTTTAATGTAGGCAGATGCACTGATTTCCAGTCACAATGTGAACAACAGGATGCGAAATAATTTATGTGTCGGTATAAATACTATATATAATTCAGAATGAATGCTCTTGCTGCTAATTTTGCATGTCGATATTAAAGCAGTTGTTTGGGTAAATTGTATCATGCCCAACACACGTGTGATCAGGATACAGCTTGCGAGCAATATTCCTCGCATTCGTCGTGATAATATTACATTCGTTGGATTATGTTAAAACATGTATTTCATACAGGATGAAAATGGAGATACATTTCAATTTTCCTTCGGTGAATACACGAAATAAGAACGGTATATCGAACACTTGTGGTAATGAGCCATTGCTGACAGTGCAAAATAATGTATGACATGTTATTCGCAAATTTAAACGCGCATATATAGCAAAACTGGAAACTCAGAAAATTTAAAACGTTTTCAGTGAAAACTCTTGTAATATGGTAAATTCTTGCTTACTCGTTGTTGCGCATTTTCAAAAAAAATCAGTGTCAGGGGATGGAAACGAAATTGACATGACGTTGGCCTTGCACACGAAAATCTTCTGTGGTCATGTAATCTCAACCGCAATATCCTGTGTTCCGGAGAAAAGCTTCCGTATTGAACCATTGTCATTTCCGTCTGAAATCTTATGTAAAGTCAAATAAACATGCTCGGCCTTTAAAGCAAATGTTATGACAAGAGGAAATGATTAGTGGATTCTCCCAAACGGAACTATTATCTTGCTGTGGAACAAAGACTCGCCTTGGGGAACTTGTATTGTTTTCGTGCATGTGCGCTGCAATGAAAAGGCACCAATTTGGATAAAATTGAAATTGGATCCTGTTTGAAGCATTTCTCGGGAAATGTTCATGATATTTAATACATATTGTTTTGGTAGACGAACAAATACAAGAAAAGTCCTTTCGTAATCGCAGAACATTTCTGAGAAAGTGTTTGATTGTAAGCCAATAACAAGCTTACCTACTGAATACATGCTAAATGAATAGATAATGTTCTTTCATTCAACTGGGATATGTCGAAAACATCAATATGTAGTTGATATACTAAAGAACCATTTGATACATATATAAATATTTCGAAACTCGCAGAGTGGAAATGTATACTTTTGATTGCCGGTGGGATGCTTCCTACAGTGGGCGAAACAACGTAGGCATCAAATCCGGTTGAAGTTGCTTGATTTTAGCAAAACTTTAGCTTTATCGTGCTGCATTCCAAGACCTAAACAGGAAACATTCACAATGTTGAATTTGTTTATGTACATTATACGGTAAGATTTTCCTAATTGGTCATTTTCCTGTTACGATTTTGGGATATTCTTTCTCCGCCGTATAATCGACGCGAGATTACTAACCGCTCTTTCGACGTAAGTTTTATGAATTTGGTTTCAGAGATTTTAAGTTGCCGATAACAATATTCTGGTACGTTTCAAAGCAACAAGATAAACAATTTGAGCCAAGCCAACATAATAAGAAATATATAATGTTCCTTTCGTCGCCAAATTTTCACAGGCCGGAACTTCGCGTATTTCCCAAGTCAAATATCTACGTCATCAGAGTATAATAAGTAGTTAGAGATTCGAAAAAGGAACTGACACATTACAAAACACTCCGTGCCTTTGCTATGTAGAAACAGAACTTTGTTTCGGAACACAAAGAAAGCAGTCTATGCAAAGCGGATTATAATTTTGTTATTTTTACACAATTTTCGTGGAATTTCCCTTTAATTTTCTACATTCAAATTGGACATCCGTTGAGTATTTGTTTGCTGGAGAAAGTCGAGGCTTTAAAGCTGGCTTGAAAGTTGCTTCATGAAAGTAAAAAGGTGGTGAGTATTCAACTTTTCTAGTCGCATATCTTGATGGCATATTTATCTGCCGCCCAACTGAATTGTCGCCCTAGCGTAGTCCTGTTACAACTTTTCACCAGCTTCCATAATTCAATAATAGTGATACTCCAAGTAATGAAACTACATCTAAAATTCCAATTGTATAGATTTTACGTTTGATATCATTTATTGTTCACCTTGTTCGAAATAGGGAGTCGCCCGTTCTTTGGACTTTCATACGGATCATGTTGGACAAAAGAAATTAATATTCCAGTGAGCAAGTCTACACGTGAAGCGGAATAATTCGTGATAACTGGAATGCTGAAAAGGTCTGCCTGTCGATTTAAGAAGTGTTGCAACTTTGCAATATTCATTGATTTCATCGGTTTTCCTGGGATGTAATTCAAAACCTTAAATGTACACGATCATCGTTGAAATATGACACTAATGTTGTTCAGAGAGATCGGAGACACGATCCTGGGGAAAACAGAAATACACCTAAAAGCTGGGTTTCTATAATATATGAAATCTGAACACTTGAATCACCTATTGATTTAATGGCAATTCTAGGTAAATCAGATTAGCATTCAATTGATGTTTTCCTTCTGAAAACTAAGATAAGCCATAAAACAATGTCGATGTTGACTGGCGTGTGAATAAAACGCAAATAAATATGAAGGAATAACGTATTTGGCTTCTTTTCAAATGTATCTGATCCGAGAGTGAAAATACAAAGTTTTATGAATCAGCAGTACAGTGGTTTACATGACTTTTAAAATTGTGTACTCAGTAAATCCGGCTTGTTGAAATTATTTTATTTCCTGATAAATTTGTTTTTAGAGTTTAAAATGTTTTAAGTGGACCATTTTCAGAGTATCTCTTAAGCTTCTGAATCGGGGAACCCGGTAAGCGTCTTCACCGTGATTGGCTGTTTCTCGTTTCCGATTTTGAGAAATCGTTACTCTTGACGTCAATTGGTGACATACGTGCTTTCGGTTTATGAAAATCCCAGAAGGCTAAAATTGACAATTTCCAGTTAGAATATTATGTCGATACGTGGTTTCGGGGCAAACTATATCCTTGGAGTCATTAAAACTGATCTTAAACAAATGTGAAGAAAAGGTACCTAAACTGCAACGCAACTTTTATCATTCGAAAGCTTGCACAAGCAACGAAAGGATTATCGGGGACAGAATTCATCATTCTTACAAAGTTTTATTTTATATGGTACGCTGGTCTGAGCGTAATCCAAAACACTATCGCGTATTAATTACCTGAAATACTAACACATTAAGTGAAAAGTTTTCGAATTGAAGCTAGTAGTTTGTAGTCATTCGGGTAGAGACTACAAGATGAATTAAATCAAAGTGTGTAATGGAGTAACCAGAAACTTATGAGCAAAAAAACATCTCAAATGGACTTTCGTAGGAAAGAAATATGATCCTGCTGAAATTTTGTCGCAATCTGTCAGGGATAGTATTTTTTAGTTTTAGAAAACCTCAATTCAAGAACCCGCGGCAAGGAGTATCGGAAAATGTTGTTATTCTTCAACCCATTTAAATGCAACCGTAACTTTTGTTCGCTCGTTGATGGTTCGCTTCAGAAACTAATAATTAAAGACGGACAGTTGTATCTCACAATGTCGAAACATAATCATTGGAACGAGACGCAGAAGCAAATAATATCGAGAACACCATCCTACTTCACACACAGCATCATTATTAGATTATGATCGCGGTTCTCCCTTGGCGATTTCAAGACACCCTTCTCACTGTTGATATCATGGATATTTAGCAATACTCCCACGTCGTGTGGATTGATGCTCGTTCACAGGAGTTCCATGAGATACCTTGGTTTTATATTTAGTTTCCAACAACAAATTAAGTGACCATGTCGAAATCCTTGAAACGGCACATGCTAGATATTTCCTAATTGATTGTTTCATTTACTTTCTACTCATGTATAAAAATTGTTCCCATACTATCAATTGCATTTATGTTTTAGAAGCGACCTGAAGTACCGAACTTTCGTAGCTCCCAAGAGCAAAAGTTTCTTTCAAATAGAGTCGATTTTTTACTCTGCGGAACGATTTATTTGAACTTTCTTCTCTCTACAGGAATTTTATCGCTTCTTCATTGTCGAACATTTCACCAAAATTCATAATGACTATCAAGTCTGCCCAATGGCATTGGCTTTGGGAAACAAACGTAGTGAGTGTTTACAGAGTTAGATAATTTTAATTAGTTTCTGTCGGTCAAAATAAGTATGACGGCAATATGCACTTCAACGAAGCATAATGATAAAAATTTCATTTCTCCCATTTTAATTAGTACATACATACACATGTACTCTGTTAATGAAATTTGCATTCACTTTTCCTCTTGCATTCTCATAAGCTCAGCAAATCAAATCAGCAAAAGTTACGGTTTGGAGTCTGTGAACCTGAATGAGTCCAACACTCAATTCTACATACACCACAATTTAGATAATTTTTGATACGGGCATGCAACCAGTCTAGTTCTTACTTACTGCATGTGACCTGAGGGTACGCAGTGTTCTTGTTTATAGGACGTAACAATAGTCTAAAGTAACGTGATACGCTCTACTCTGATGTAAACTTGTATTATGCTTTCACCAAGAACTAATAACAATATTTCATTAGATTTTAGATTTACTTTTATGCTGATATCGGGGGTTCGTATTACACTATTTTGAATGCAGGATCATTATTTGCCTCAAAATACTTAAGTTGCATAATGTAAAACATTATTATTTGGAAAGCTACTTCTTGGCAATATGAATTGAAATGTTTCCCATTTTCCTAAAATCGGCATGGAATATTTGCGCTTTAAAAGACTAAGCATCTTAAATTAAGACAAGAAGCTTAAGCCTAAGCCTGATATTGCAAACCGGTATCTCACACTTCCGTTTGTTGTCTCAAAGATTATCTGCAGATTAGACGTGTGATGTGATCATAGAGATTCAAAATTTATGCATGTTGGAAAATAGTTGGCCCATGAAAAGATTTCTAAAATCTTTGCAGTACCCGCACAGTCAAAATTCGCCCCGTCCCGCATCTCTTCAGAAAAAATATCCTTTTAGCTTTGCCCATTTGAGCACTAAATGTGTAACCCGGTGACAAAAGCAACACTTAAGCTTTATGAAGCTTTCATATTGTCTGTTAGTGAAATAAAAGTTTCATAAACTTCTCCCGAGATTCGAAACTTTGTTTCCCTCAACGCGCTCGAATGTGGGCACGAACACATGAATAGCTTTCGTAACGTGATGTGTGCCACAATTCCCATGCAACGTAATATTTCACTAACCATTAGTGAGCAGTGAAAATAGCGAGTGAACTGATATAGTTAAATGCCAATTCCCTGATAAACAACCAGGAATGCTTTAGATGAAAGTTTGTGTATTTTGTCGTTTGAGGCAAACCAGATTGTTGCAAACATGTTCCAGGAAATGTCGATACATTGCCTTCCTCCCACGACTTAATTAATTCCTTTGCTGTCGCAAGCAGAAGCTTCATCTAATAAATGTGCAATTTATGAAAATATTACTGCCCATGGACACGTTTGGATGCAACGTGACACGCAACACGTGAAACCAACAAATTGAAGTGATTTATAAAATTAAATTTAAGCTATACCAAAATGCACCAATTTATTTGTGACAGCATCATCCAACATCGAAGGATCGTCCTTGTTCCACGGTGCATTACATAACTACTACATTAACGTTTATCCACAACACGAACAGAAAACATTCACCACCGGACTAGAAAATTTACACGTCATTTATACGTATGATTTACACGCCGAAACCTAATATCACCTCATAGGTTTTGTGCAATT
Source organism: Sinella curviseta (assembly GCA_004115045.4). Lineage (NCBI taxonomy): Eukaryota > Metazoa > Arthropoda > Collembola > Entomobryomorpha > Entomobryidae > Sinella > Sinella curviseta. The sequence goes on from CM023203.3 coordinate 19,382,099, forward strand.
AAATCAATTACCATCGAAATATTTCACAAGAATATGATAAAACTTTGGTGAAAAAAATATTCCCACAAACTGTTTCACAGGATGGCAGGTATATAATCCCTTGTCACTGCCCTTGCCAACACAAAGTTCCCACAAATATTAAACTAACACCGTGAAATAAACTGAATCAAACAATGTGAAGACAGAAAACACGGAAACCATTATACACGCTCACACGTCACTGTTTCTCCGCTGAAGTTTGCCCATTGGAATAGACAAGGGACTACATGCACTTCCCGTGTAGTTCTTAACAGACCTTGTAGAAAGTTTCCGCCTTTCACCACATTCACTTTCCACAAGAAAAACTGTTCGCCTACCCACTTCCCAATCATCATTGTTGTTCACCGACGCTCCATTAAAATGATTGCTTGGTGTTGAGCCGAAACTGAGCGTGGGAGACTGATTTATATTCGAGTCCACGACCAATCGATTTTGTAGTGGACTCCAGTCATCCACATGACTGCCAAAGAGATCCAGATGACTTTGCATGTTATTTTGCTGCTGCCTCAAGCCATTTGAATCTGGTAAGCCGTTTCGATAGCTGATGGGTGCAAGTCCGCCTGGTCCCATAACATCTCTTGTGTTTCTCCTGTTACTTCGACGGATTGTAGTTACCGTACTTCGGGTTCGACTGGCGTTCACTCTGGTAAGAAATCGGTGGAATGATCGACGTATTACCTGCTGGACGTCTTTGCTTAGGAAGCAGTAACCGACCGCAACAAATATGCCCTAGGGGAAATCAAAGTAGAAGTGCTTTATGATGTTGTAAATGACTTAGAAAACAAACGGGAGAAAAGCAAACATACTATTCGTGATACCTGTGTCGATCCTAGGAGAGCATTTGTTGTAATAAAATATTTGTGAAAGCTTCCGCCGGGATTGTAAACGAAGAGGAGATTGCTGACGCCGAGAAGTGGAACAAGAAATATCATTGATACTGCCACTCTTCTACAAATGGAATCATCATATTTCCACTTAAATACATTGCCACAATAAAATAAAATTGTTTTTTATATTTCTCACCTCACATGTCCCGCGTCAGTAGATGAAGCTCTGTTTTGTACTGTTGTCATCAGAATGCGCACAATGTTGACGAGTAATAGTGCATTGACCTGAAAGTGAATAATGATAAGTGACAATGTAAGCCTTGAAAAAAACATCAAAGACATATCGTTCATCTTGCCAAAGTCACCCACAATCAGCATGAAGACAATTGGTAGCGCCACAATCCAAATTTCCGACATTTCACTGTATCCTTTCCAGCACCTTACCGGATGACCGACTTCCATGATTGCTCCGTAAATCGTAAGAATAATTACAGGGACGACTGCAAAATATATAAATTAAAGCGGTATGACGCAAGCAAAATGTTTTGAATGAAGGAAACCACTCAACGACTAATAATACTGCCAAACAAGTTATACCCCAGCCGATGAAATGGTAAAGTTTGAATGGGGCGTCCCTATCGAATACATTCGACATGAGTTTCCCGTTAATGTAGACCCCCTGTACAAACATCCAGTTGACAGAGGCCAGCGTAGCGTAAAGGTAAACAGTGAGAACTGCTTTGCAAATGAAATCCTGTGCAAAATGAAAGCCAGTTAAACAAATATCAGCATCCATCCCAGGGGATCATGGCAAACGGGAAAATTACACTTATTGCATTTTCCTTACAAAACTCCTGTAATTTGTGGAACCGCTGAATATGACCGGGTCCGTGATAACCAGTAGTAGGATGTAGCGTAGTAACAGGGCCAACATTAGCTGTTTCAGGACGTTCACTCTATCGCACCGCAGGCATCTAAGTAATTTGTGATAAGAGGAGATATGGTTTTTGATTCTGTAGCAAGTTTGCACATAATTATATGTTGAGCCTGTTTTCAGGAAATAGGACGGCAGGCTGTAATTACGCTCAGTGTGTTCGCATTCTAGAGGAAGCGCTTTCACCGAAACATACAACATCCTTGAATACCCTTTTATGACAAAAGTTACATTTACACGCTTGAGACTTACCGGAAGTACTGGAAAATAATGATTGCTGGAACAAGACAAACCAACGATACAATCGAGCCAACAAACAATATATATTGTGTTCGAACCACCAACTCTTCTTCGCTCTTCTGAAAAGTAAAAATAAAACGGAATTTGCAAATAAACCGGAATTCTATTTTTATGCAGTGCTTGGAAGTCTTCAGTAAACTTACAGATTCCCTAACAAATTCCTCATAAGAGTCAGCGCATTCGGTATAGTTTGTCCAGTTGCCCCAAAGCCATGTTCCATTATCCAGACAAACTCTGTAAGCACTGCCTTTTGCACTCATGGCATACGAGGGCTCCGTCTTGTTAAAAGTAACCTGACAACTTCTAGAGACAGTTTTCCCTGCCGGGGTGTGTGGCCAGCAGTAAAGATTGTCCCAACTTGCGTTACAGTAGGTTTCTATAATCACAAAACAATGTGACCGTCTGAAAAATATTGTATCCTGCGATTACAGTTCCGAAGACAACATGTTTTACTAATTTACCCCATTTACCTTCTAAAGGGCCAGCCCGTTGCTGAAGCCACGACTCAAGCAAACACTCAACGCCCAATCTGGAATTATTCACTTTCTCCAACGCACTAATTTGCCATTCACTGAAGTAATACGACAGATTGCCCCAACTTTCACTTACAACTTGTTGCACGAGCAATGACACAGGTTGATTTGTAATTTTTACTGGTCCAGCTTTGATTCCGTCATGTGCTTCCATTGCATTTTGATCCATTGTTGCAGTTTTGTAGTTCGCTTTTCTGGAAAAGCTCATTTACATTTTACTTGTGCAGATATACTTCAACTTTCACTGTGATAGTCCAAAAGAAAATACATTTTTCAAAATTACACTGAAACGGAGTTTTGTAAAACATGCCAAAGGGAAGGAAGAAGGCAGAGCCCAAAACTGGATGCGACTAGCAAGGAGCTCGTGCCGAAGCTGACTGAAAGATGAATGGGGTAGACGCTCACCTTAATAGCGACTATGTCGGAGTTTGGACTACTCTGCACAAACAAGTTGCTTTGTTGTTTCTCTTTACCTACACCAACCAGAGATGATTGGATGCCTTTGGGAACGATTTTTTTGTGTTTTTCATTGTGGTCGGCGATGTCTGTACCTCCGATATTTACCATGTAACCACAAAACAACTTTAGACATCTTCCTAATACAGGTATTCCTACCGCAATCACGAAAGATAGTTTATGCACATATCATAAGACACAAGTGACCTCAGGTGCTTTCAAGGTAGTTATTAAAAACTCAGCTTGGGGTACTTTTCCAGTGTGTACAAAATTAGTTTTGAAACAAGACAGTAGGCAACGGAATGGAACATTATGGGTTGAAATTCAAGGAAAGCAACAACAAAGGATTTATGAATATCCTTGGAATATACACTCTCGAAGGAGGAAAATAATACAGGTGGAAGAACAGTAACGAGAGAAAGTAGCAATGGATAGAATGACAATGCAAGGGCAAATTAATTTGAGGGGAAGCGCAGCATCTGCTGCGGCAAGACTCCACAGATTCATGCAATTTGCATGATGCAAACTTCCATTCCACATGTTGACAACAGTTATATTTTTGGAGAATGTCAGTTCATATCCGCTGCATTTTCACATTTGCAAACCAAGGAATAAATAGAAACAGGCAATTACGGAACTGACGCAACCCTGTTCTCATGAGTCAAAGCTCAAATTCAAAATGATCCTTCATGAGAACAGAGGATATTTAAATGATCAATCATTTCATAGACAATCAGCATTACACCTACACGGGAAACGTTCGCTGCAAAGTAATATTTCGTCTGCAAATGTGCTGTTATTGCTACAGTGAAATATCGTGATGGCCTTGCGTGTAACTAGTAGTCATATTTGCTTCGCGGATTCATTCCTAGTTTGGATATACTACCCGATTTATCTGGTCATTAGCGTCGTTCCGTTTGGATTATCTGACAAGGGTTATACAGAGTATTTGTAATGTAAAAAACATTCTTTCAAAATTATGTCGTAACATAGCCCTTTACACGTGTAAACTCTTGGTCTCGCGAATCTTGTTCGCAGTATTCCTAGAATCACTTTAATATCTTGTGCAGGCGGACCGCTCAGGTATAATGTTTTTGGCAGCCCTTTTAAGTAAAGCTAGTGAATTCAGCTTTTTTCTGATGGAAGTCACGCAGCAAACAATGCTTATGATGCACTTATCGCAACGAAATTGTAACTACATATGTGCATATGGAGTTATCCAAATATTAAGACGGGAAAATACTGTGAAACGCCACAAGACATGTGTTTACATAAGACGTACAAATTTTCCCAGATAGAATGTTTGGGAACGTGTTTGAGTACAAAGTGGGATAAATTGCCAGGAATACTAGGAATTGCTTGAATTGGAAATGTTATTATTCCAGTTTAGAACCTAACTAGATTCATGAAGATGCTTTGTTTTCCTTCACGATGTAACACTATTACATTGAAAAACAAACACTGAAACCAGCCAGAACAAAGTACAGAAGAGTGCAACAAGTACATACTTAGTGGCTGATGTTATACCAGGAAGGACAAACAAGTATGTAAAATTACTAATAACGTTACTCTTAATATATGTGAAATATTATTCCCATGTAATAATCACGGACAAGAGAGGAGTGAACATTTATCGCTGTTGGATATGACAGGAATCACTAGGAGTATGGTATGTGTTTCAAACGTTGGAAAAAAGGTACCACCGGCAATAGCACGGAGAGCCGGCATCAAGATCTCGATAAGTAAACTTATAATCGAGTTATGTGGGCCTATTATTTTACGTAAACAACCGGTAATAATGTCTGCACATGAAGATGTTGCCTCCTTGTTGGTTTCCTCTATTAGTGCTCTTGAGAATCATTTTAATTGGTTTACCATGCACCATCTAATGCACTTACAGCCAAGTAACTTCAGTGACTACAATATGACATGACCACGAAGCCTTCATAATAATTATTTTACAAAGGTTTTTATTCTGAGTGTAATTTGATATTGTCTTGTTTCCCTAGATAACTACTACACAATAACCTAATTTCGTCAACAAATATCTTGTTATAACAATACTATAATACTTCGGAATTCTTTGCTTTCAATAACAATGCAAACCGAGATACCGAGACTTTCCTTTGAACAATGTGGAGCATTGACGTCACCCAAACAAATGTTGTTGTTGTTGGTCATGAGGTAAATTCAGTGTTCAAGTTTGACAGATTGTTAGGAATAATGAGCATTCTGTTACTGCTTTGTTGCGAATAAATTGAGTCAGAATGAAACCCTGGTGCAGGTTCAGAAATACATGTTTGGTAAAATGTTTTTGTGTAATAATTAATAATTAATACTGGAACATGTTCCTATTCTCTACGCAGTACGGTTCTGTGAAGATATAAGTTTATTTTTGTAAACCGGATTGTAATATTACCGGGATACTACTTCGTCTCTGGGGATACAGGTACCCTTATTGTGTGTTTTAGTGGTTACATAATGTTCTCACTGTACCATTGTTTCCGTACATTACATCATCCCGCATTTCTACAATATTGTCAGCGCGGTTAGAGCTCAGTGACGTCTGTAAACTTGTAGGAAATCTTGTGACGGAGCCGTTTTCAGTTGTATTGACGTCTATGCAGATCCAATCGAATTATGGGTTTAAGTACATAATGATATTCGGCGCGCTTAAATCGTTCCAAGCTAAGCAGTAATAATTGCCTTCCAAGTAGTGCCATTATCCACCTCGCTACTGGACTTACAAAAATTATAAGGGAAATTTTTCCCATCACTTGAACAATGCATTTCTGGGCTAATCGGAGAGCGTCAGCCTCATTAATAGCCATACTGCTAGAATGCAGGTGCGTCAAAGCTTCCCTGAAGGAAACACAACTGGATTAAATTTTAAATTCTGATCTCATGGTAAGTTGTGTGCCCCATTTCCATCAAATGCCAATAAGCATGATCCTCATTTTCAAATTTTCCTAAAAACATTTTAGCCGTGTAAATTACTCTTACACGATTTGTACGGAAATTTTGCTGGCATTTTTGAAGAATTTATAAACATATACAAGCTTAGTGAAATTTGGGACAGCGTAGGCTGCTCTGAAAAATACGCAACACAGCTAATCGCTCCTTTTTTACATCGCGTATCAGTTTACATGGAATATACATTAAATGTCAACTGAAAAAAGATAAAAATGGATTATCGCCGCTGTCGCAAATATGCAAAACTATCGTGCATATAAAGGTCTGTATTTGGAACATTTACTAATGATACGGGAAATATTTGATTGGATACATATATAGTTCTCGAAACGAGGCGCAATCGTAGACATACTCCCACGTATTTGACCCGATTATCCCATCAATTGTCAAATTTACATACATGCATGTATCTACGTTGAAGAAGTATTTAGTGTAAAATCATTGTTCGGATTTTAGGAAACTTTCTAAAAAATATATATATGGCGTTACACCTACCAAAGAACTTGCCAAAATCGGGGCAATTGATTTCAATGGATCTACATGTTTCAACAAAAGCATTTGTCAACTTTCATGGACAAAGAAAATACATCGTGCAAGATCGTGCATTATCATATGCTTTGAGACATTTTGCGAATATTACATCCAAGTAGCAAGGAGGACTACTTAGGAAAATTAGTTATTGACTAGCAGCACAATATGCTACAAGTTTTGTAATCAGTGGCGAAGGGCACACGTCATCCTTTAGACAATGTTTTAGTTTATCATTAGGGGTATTTCACGTACCATTTTATACTTGAAAGGATACATTCTTCATAAGCTATCCCGTCGAGAAACAAATGGTGTTCCAACTCTAGTGCTCAAACTGCCTGTAGCACATTCTCAACTTTTCATTACTTGTAGAAACTTTTAGCACGACACACACGACAAAGACACTAGCATGCTGTTGTCATGAATAATTTGATAAAATAGTAAATCACGCGTTTGTGGAATTACAACTTGTTAAACAACTTCGTATAAGGCATTGACCTTGAGGGGACACATTAGCTAATTGAAATGTAAATATGTGATAAGAGAGACCCTTCGGGTAATCGTCGCGTTGTCGTAGTTGCAGGCGATATTAACAAAGGGGCACATTTTATAAAATTGCAATCAAAAGGCCATGTTGGTTGACACAATAGTGTCTGCATGTTCAAACCCAAAGTTAAAATCGAAAAAGCGTACATTGTAAAAAGTGTTAAGAAAATGTAGAAATGTAATTGTTTCCCTCAAACAACTTTTGAAATACGGTTTGGATTATCGTCGAATTAGATTGAGCGTACATAGCGATACACACAAAACAAAATGAAAGATAAAAGCATCCCTTGTGTTCAACACGAACGTGCCTTGTGCGCGGCAGGCTAATAACAGATTACTGGGAAATTTATAAGATATTGAATAAACAGTTGAGAAGTGCCCGTAAAATCACACTTGCTCTACTTTCAAAAACTAATGACCCAACTCTGTCTTAAAGTTGATTTAAATTAACAAATTAGCATTGAAAGGACAGCTGCACGGAGCTTGTTTCCTTTCATTTGATTTAGGAAAAGGAGTGGAGACGACTATCCGGGGAAACATTTCTTGGGAAGAGATGGGAACTACATAGATCTGAATGTTTGTGTATCTTTTTAGTTACTAAAGGCTTCCAGGAAAGCAAAAACGAAAAGTTTGCAACTCCGAGAACTAACTTAACTAACACATATATTTGTCACAGTATCATTATTATGAAATCGAGTTACCATGAACTAGACAACACGTTTCCTTCCGCAGAATAGGCGTGCTAGGAAATGATGTCATTCCGGAAAGCTAAACGCTACTGTCAAAGGAAAATTGCTGTTCAGCTTGGACAAGGGCATTAGTTTTTTAACTGTCCGTAAAGTCTCAAGAATTTCCAGAAATCTTCATCTGTCGCTACAGTACATAACTACTAGAGCATTGCATGTGAAAGGAAACTCTTTCTACTAGGTTCATTAGGTCAGATATTGTGCAACGGAATGAAAAGAAACCTGGAAAAAGTCGATCATCTACTCAAGTAAACATTGTCACTTGTGATGCTTCCAACCATGAATCTGCAACCGAAGTTAATGGACAATCCGTTTCTTTTATTTGTGTATTATATGCACAGTCAGTGCCTTTAGTTTGAAGAGGATTTACAAGTTGCTTAAAGTCACATACATTTCGGAAATTGGCGTTGGGATTCAAATGGACGAAAGCTTCAAAAAGTGTAATACTATGTGAAACTGGTAATGTAATAGGAACCAAATGGCGCACATATTGAGCATATGTTTTTGATGTTTTTGTCAAGTATTTTGTCAACAAGTTCTCATAATCCAATTAGTCTTAATGAATAACATGAATCTGTAGCACTTCATATTTCCCTTCTCGAATTTGTACTTACACATTATTAATGTTCTGCTAACATGAACCTATGCAATATGTTGTAACGGCTGTAGCATACTGTTTGGAAATTGCACTGGTGTACAGTTGAAAACTACTTTTGAGATACGACAAGGCTTTTGCGAGGACGACACTTTTATCGATTTTTCTCAGCGCGGATATAACCTTTCCCAACGTTGGAAATAAAAGCATCCCTTTCCAGTTGACTTTGGATGTTTTGAATGTTAGACGAAAGGCTCAGATTTCTAGTCACAATGTGAGCAGCATAAAACGGAATAATTTATGTGCCGGAACGCATATGAATAGTTGTACAAACTGCGACGTGGATGGCAGTGTTTTATTATTCTTCTCATGTCGATAATAGTGTAGTTGCTTTGGATAAACTGTATCATGTATGATACGATACCCTTGCTACTACGATACATGTCGCCACTCAGGTTTCTCACGTTTGTCGTGACAACATGACATTTATTGAATTCTGAGAACCGCATACATTTCCTTCAGGATGAAAATAGGAACGCAATTTAATTTTCTTTGACAGAATGCACGAAACAGAGGTCTCACAATATCAAAATTGAGGCAATGAATGAGAGAATACAAATAGGAAACAGCAGTATATGGCCAATCTTACACATACGAAAATTCAGGAATTGCAAATTAATTGAGCTCAACCTTGAGCAGATGCTTTTGAAAGTAAATTGTCCCTTCAGTTGTTGAGTAAGTTGATACACTGCGCAAATTTGTGTTACTCTTCAGGAAACCAACCTGTCATTATATTTACATGGGGATATCTTTGGTGGCGCCGGAATCTGGGCCGCAATATCCTGCATTTCTGGAGAAAAACGCGACGTGAACCGCTGCGACTTCCGTGGCAGGATTGGAAGTGCTTAAAATGCCGCACTGGAGACATACATCATATAACGACCATTAATTCGGACACCATACGTTCCCAAAACAACCCACGGATTCAGTGCGCTGCGTTCCCAATTCCATTGCATCTTTAACGGTAACGAAAATTTAGATGAAGTTTCTGCAATCCGCTTAACTCAAACAGGCGGTGTTATGAAAACAAATGGTTCAGCCAACTTCACTTCAAAATGCTTTCACTGGATTAAATAGTTATATTATGCCATATTAGCAACCGACTCGTTCTTTCAGAAAAGCATGAACTCCGACATATATTGCTAATGAGGTATGTGGTGTTAGATAGCGGAGATGAGATTAGACAGCACGCTTTAAGACCACTTTCACAAGCCATTGTCCTTAGTTACTGGTAAATAGATTTAACGTCATTAATGTATTTTGGACGTTTCACCCTCTGATGTTACATCTCAAGTTCGATTAATAATGCACATTTTAAAATACAACTAACTAAGCAGTAAGTGTGGCAGTAATGTACACACGTAGGCAATTTAAAAGTAAGTTTCTTTTAAAGATGGAAATTTGAGAGGATACTTCGCAAAGTATATGCTATATTTGTAAAACAAGGAGAAAGTTAACATTGACCTTGGAGAAATCCTTTCTTTTCGTTCCAATGCTATTTGAGGTGTCGATATCAAGTGATGTGTTGATATCCCTGAAATCGGATCTTGTTTAGAGTATTTATTGCTGTATACGCTACTATCAAATTTAATTTAATATTCACCTATCCGATCCGGGTATACGATGGATTACATCCAGACGAAATGTCAGCTCTCTCTTCCCGATATTTTGTATGAACTGTTTTGGTACCTCAGCAAATCAAGGTCGATTCCATCTGATTTATTTATGTGGATTTATTTCAGTGTCACCAGGCAAACTTTTGACTTGTAGGTCGAATTCAGTAAACAAAGTATATATTGTAAGCACATTTGATACGGGGATTCCGAACATGTATATACCTTATTTGCTATTAATCTGATGTAAGAAAGTAGCGCTTGAAAATAAGTGGTACCAAGAAAGATTCTACTTAAATTATATATTCGAATATACAATATGTTAGGTGTGAATTTCAAATATGAAATCCGATTTTACATAAAGTGTTTACTTTTAAAGTTAGCTCTTCTAGCTACAAAATTACTCACTGCGGACTAAAATATTCTCGTTTTTGCATTCCAAGCATATGATTTACTTAAGTCTGACATACTTTTGTTCAAAAACACATGCTTCGAATTCTGATACACAGGCGGACAGACATACTTTCTTGTATCAAACGCGAGATATACACCAATCGTGTATGATATTCCAATTCTACGTGAAAAATTACTCTAAATTCCATATTTTATATTAGTCAACTCGACTTACACTTCAAAAGTGTACCTAGTCAGTCAATCCAAGCTTGCTTTTGAAAATACACTTTGCATCAAGAGTAAAAATCCCACTTTCCTCTGCGATTTGACGAATATATCCTTCTGCAGTGATATAGTTAATAACGAGTTGGTGAAAGTTTTAAATGAGTGGGATGCTTCCCAGCATGGGAAAAATGACAAAAATGGCGTAGGCATTAAATCAGTTTGCTGCTGTTTGATTTCTACATGAATTTTCGGATCACGGCCATGGTTTAGAACGGGAAATGTTCACAATAGTATTAAATTTCCTGATGCGACTAATCTGGTAAGGTTTGATTCCATAATTGGCAATTTTGCCTTTGCAATTTGCCGAAAGTTATTAGCTGATGTGTGATGCATGGCACCTATATAGTAATATTTTATTTTCGCAAGCATACACCCACGCCCTCATGAAAAAAGAATATTATTGCGATGGCGTCAACAAGAAATTTAAACTAAATTTTAAAAACAAGGCAAACTCTGCATTTAACAAAATTCACAAGTCCGGATATTATTCTTTATACTATTTGCGTATTTCAATGTTTTAAAAGAATTACACGCCCACGCCAATGCTGTAACAATACCACGCTATGAGAGACAATACACTCCGAGATTACCCTTCTTTACATTTGTTGAATTTGATTTTCAGAACACAAACCTTGGAATATTATATTACGCCAATATTATTAGATAATTCTCTGAACTAAAAATAGCAATATGACAAGTTCAGACGGAAGCGACCGCCCAGACGTTTACTTCAGATCAGTATGGAAAAGCACTTTATTGTTTTGCTAAAAATATTTTTCCATTTGCAAATTTGCCCAAGGCATTTCCACCCATCTGTCTCCAACATAATTAATTGTAGTTCTTGGTTCACTTCGCCACGTGGGTAGTTTCTGGCATATTTTAAAAATGGAAAACAAAGAGGCAATATCCTCTGCTATTAAAACTACTTTTGTTAGTATAAATATTTTTTAAGCTAGTATGACGAACTCTGGCAGAGAGCAGCTTGTTTGTACGGAAATACGTTTCTTTTCTTACCACTCATTTTGTGCATACGTCCCGTTCTCAAAAATTGGTAGTTCATACCAATGTTAATCATATATAAATTAATTATCTGTGGTTTCCTAAAATTTGGTACATAAATATTATGTACCAGTTTGATGATATATGTACATAAGGAGATACTTGCGATTAAGAATATAATGAAGTTATTCAAAACAAGCAATTCAACCAATTAATAGCTTATAATAATATTCCGTCAACAACTCGTTCAGTAACCGTCTGATAAAATGTGCATTTCGTGTTCCTTTTCAGCACAAAACTGCCACCACACTTTAAAGAAATGGACCTCATGCACCGGAGCCGTTTACCGTTTATCTTCCTTTCCAACCCTAAGTACGGCTTATTACCAACGTTATCAGCAACCATCTTTCCAAGTAGCATAATGGTTTCTTCCCTACATTCCGTCACAAACGGAAATACCAAATAGACGGCAAATGTATCCATACACCCACAGGCCGGAATTACCCAAAATACGGTAACTGGCAGAACATCGACATACTTTATACTTGCCACAGTGCAAATCACAATCATGTAGAAAAAAGTCCCAAGAAATATTTGCAGCCAGTCTGACATAACCTTTTCAACAGTGGATAGGACTACATTGATTTAAGGATACCACGTTAGAAATTCTTTTACATTCATGATTTTCAGAACCTCGATGCATTTGGTTAGCATCTCGAGCCAGTAAAACAGCATTGTGACGCAGGTGGCGTAGGTTCGAGTTGCTTCAATCATGACTACCATTCCAATGCAGTGTCGAGTAACCTTTGATAATAACTCACCGTTTTGACAAGTAGTGGAGTACTTGTCGCCGCATATCGAAGGGCGAATGAAGTAGATGTAGACATTGTAAAACGGGTCCAGGTTATGGTAAATCACAAATGGAGACGAGAACATGCCCATGGTTCGAAGAGTGTTGATGGTTATTTTGATGAATATTCCGATAAACTTCCAAACTTTTCCCTGGACCACAGTATCCCGCTTCTTTGAAGAAGCCAACGCAGCTATGTAAAACAAAATATACACTTACAGATTGTGAAACCAAATGCGTAAGCCTAAACAACTAAAGTTCATGCATGTTACCTAATTTGGTACAAGTTGCCCTCATCTTTACAAATCCATCCAAAATGTCGTCCAGATAGTACACCATACTAGCCGACGTCAAAACCATGTAACAACCCACAGGAAACAAAGCAGCTGCAAACACTGTGCTCCGAATATCAAAATGCGAAGCAAGTGCGACGGTAAATCCCAGCGAGCCTACACCAATTCCGCTCATTATCAGAAAGCAACTTATAAACCAGACCCAATACTTCCCGCTCCCATTTCGCGCGCTGAAATATAATTCCTCAGATGGATTCCATTCCAGAAGGCATGTTGGGGTGAAGTGGTAGCTTTTGTAACAGAACGTGACACAAGACGCTGTCTCAAGTTTAATGGTTGACATTTTGCTCTGTTGTCGGAAATTTATGGGACACTGCTTATTTCGTAAAGTAGGTAGTTGGATGGGTCAAGCAGGTTCAGTGAAAGTATGAGCAGCAATGATTTACCAAAAAATATTGACAAATCAACGGAACTCTCTCGGAGGTGTGGTCATTGTAAATTTTTATGGAGCTTTCAGTCAGTAGAATGACGCAATGTGTTATTCAGTAAATATCTCTTTTGTAAGACCAACTTATATAAAAAAGCCAAGCGGTTACAGATTCTCCAATTAAAAATGTAGGATACAACGGCATTAAGTAAATATTTAACAAAAAAACGGATAAAAATAGTGCGGAAAGGGAAGGGTTTTCATAGGAAACCAAAACTGTTGCGCAAGAAAAATCAAATATTTGCCGTGCATTTATAAATAATTTGGCGCTATTGGTAGACTGGTTACAGGAATTACAAGCTGAGTGTTGGTAACACTTATTACGTGAACTGTAAATGATTGCTTACGCGCCCAACCGCTGAGTTCATTGCGTCCAAATGTTCGTCGGTTGGATATCCAAGGTTAAACTTCATTTCAATTAAACTTGTTCGTGCAATTCAAAATGGCAAGGACGCATGCTTCACAGCTGCGTTGGTCACTTCCCGTAGGTGCAATAGCTTACATGAACTAGGTGAACCGCAATTAGCTGAAGGTGAACTGAAAGGGATTGTTCAATATCAGTGAGCATTCCAGTTTGGCTAAATGCATACGCCTCATTTTTAATTTGTGCTATTTTTTTCCTTTACGCAATTTGTTTTCGAACGTAACGGTAGCATTTTTTTACTTATTCCATGTTTTTGAATCACTTCGGGTTAAAGGACGGCTGAATGTGTCCTCGGCATGAATAATGTATCGTGGGAGTCTGGGTTATGCAAAAGCATAGAACAAACACCTTTGGGAAAAAAACAGTAGTTAACCATTGATAATAAATGACGTTTGGCCGGACATACCATTTAGCAAACTTGTTTTCATTAATTTGCTAATCCGTCTATATTTTGTACTATCGCCTTCATAACCAAACAACCTGGATATAACTTTCTCATATTATACACCGCACGCAAAGTATTAAAATGGTGGAGTATAGAGCCGGCAATTTTATATGCTTCTATTGGTGTTTATGATTGCTGGGCAAGTTTCTTGTTAGCTGTACACATTTTAATGAACATTGCCCAACCGTGAACTTTTCTGGTCCCAATTTGAGGAATCATTAGTAAGACTTTTTGGATTCGCCCAGCAACATTGTTTCAGGGACACTTCATAACGTGCGGTTTGGGAATGTAATGCATGGTTCTACTTCCATTTCGATATAGCAGACGTTACTCATTTATCATCAGGACGAAAATATGGCGGAGGTGGATATTAGTTTAGTATAACGAAATGTGTCGCATGTTGGAAAGACTGTGAAACTAATTTAATATGAGCAACATGAACTGATAGTTCTGAAAACTGTAAGCAAACTTTTAATTAGTTTTCGATCTGCTATAGTAGATTATACAACATGCCCATGCGAATACAAATAACAAATAATATGATGGTTGGCCTAGGTAAATTTTGTACAGCATATATCATTGTGCATGCAGTAATTTTAGCAGCATGAAACGCATTCACAGTTTGAAACATTGCAACTGTTATTATAGCATACATATGTGTGACTATTAATCAATCTAAGCCCAACATATAACCATTATCACAACGCAATTTTAATCGACAGCTAATGCTGCACAAATGAATTGGATGACTGTCGAACTACTTTCTAATATGTATTCGGTTCTTGTAGAAATATTGAAATCGAATTCGATTCAAACAGCAGAATGCCGCACAGGCTGCCGTCTAAAATTTAAAAGATGACATTTCACTACAGCTCTATTAGTGTGACTTCTTTTGACTTACAAAATCTAGCAAAAACTGGTAGGAGACTATTTTCAAAGAGAAAGCTATCGAAGAGTAACGTGAACTAGTAGCACACAACTTGGCCCTAAATGTATGGTTGTGTGATTTTCTTGAGTGCCAATGTATGTTTGCAATGGCTTATGTGTATCATCAAATCGCTTGTTGACAATCACAAAAATGAATATAATATCATTTGGGCGTATGGGCAATAAGGTTGAGAAAATAATGCAGGCTTTCAATGGCAATGCTTTTATATTACCTGAGATGAGTAAGGTACACGACTTTCTCAGAACGTCTCATGTTCCATAAAGGTAATGGAGGGCACAGTACTGTTGCAATGATTCAAGCGTCAATGTGGTACTGTTAGCTAGAGGAAGTAGCACAGCGTTGCGTGGCCCCTTCCAGTGGAGGAATGAACACTTTTCTAAAGCCGGTAATACAGTGTACTCTCACGATCAGAACCCATTGAAATTATTATCATGGTTCTGCTACAGATGGAGGGAGGATCTGTCAACAATGTTTTAAGGAATTCTGTTCATTGCAAGAGGACTGCCATTTAAGTGTCCGCTACCCTAGGGAACTTTACACAATTTCTGCAAAATGGTGACACAAATAAGGTTCCTTGTAGACTGTCCCAAAGTGCATACTCATCTGGTGAAGTGCCAATACTGCATATTGCGCCATTATCAACCAGCAATAATTATCGATCGGTAAGCCGATTTTTTTATATAAAAAACCTTTTATGCCGTCGCGTGGCCCTTTTGAAGCTCACCCATTGGATGCTTAAAACAATGTCAGAACGTCACATAAAGTCATAAAGACGAAACGTAAGTAGGCTGCCGCATGCCACATTATGACGTTCATTTTTACTCAGCTATTGCTATTAATGAATCTGCCTTAAAATAAGTTTTTGCCTGTATTACACGTTCGTGTGAGTAACACCTTTTGCGAAACACTTTTCTTTGATATCATCTTTTTTCCAGCTTCACTCGACAAAAACGTGATTCCAGCAAAATCTGCTCTTTCCATAAAATTCACTACTCCCACGTACCTTGTTTCATTGAAGGTGTGAGAACGACGGTTTTTTGGAACCCGGACAAAATTATGTGTTCCGCAATTTGCGGAGTTGTTGTCAAAATCATAATACGTAGCGCCCTGTGATCAAACATATAGCTTTGCCAAATTTAACCCCTAATGTGAGCTTTACCTTTCAAGACTATCATCATCTTGAAAATGAAATACTGTTATGATCGTCCCTCACATGGAATGGCTCAAACACAATGTACAAGCATATCCTGTAAACACTCGTGTCAGCGACTGGAGACCATTCCGCTACTCAAGACGATGCAATCATACTACTTATAAGAACATTTCTGGCCGGCAACATTAGAGCCGATTTAATTTTCGCAGTTTCTATCTAGCCTCAGAATCGGTACGTGTAATGCAACGAGTCCACATTAATAATTCAACGGTATCCCAGATTGTCATTTTCTTCTTCTGAGGTCCTCATTAAAAGAAGAATGCTCCGGCACGGCCTCGTCCTGGTTTTAGTATTCATGTACGCGTTGGCTTGGCTGGGCCAGACATTGTGCATTGTTCAGGAATATTTTCTGTAGACACCTTTTTCACTGGAAGCGTGTGCTGTCTTCTCTTGTACAAGGCATTTGATTCTGCCGAAAGTTTAAAGCTCAAAGGCACTGCATTATGAAAATGGTGTTACAAAATACTCAATGCTTCAAGTGTGCCAGTGGAAAGCGATTTCCGGGCTCGTAAATTAGCACTGCACGATTTCTTAACGTGCTCTAATTTTCCCATTATGAAATCACATCTTAGGCGAAGGCATATCTCCTGGTGATATCTGCAAACACGACTGGATACCGAGGATAAATCTAGATGTGCCGATAACCGAACTGGAAAAGCTATGTTTCATTGATAACAACGCCTTACGTTTGAAATGGTTATGAATGGTAGCAATAATAAAAAAATTAAACGAGTCCATGATAAAAAATATTACCGCGACAAGCACCCATCGTCATCCAATATAGTGCAATATATGCAGATATATTATTTATACATGTAAATAGTAACTATAGATAGGAGTAAATAATAGATGGGGACGTGACCAACTGTTAGTATGGTAGTATGTATTTTCAATTACATAAATAATACTGCTGATACACAATATACAATTCATTTTACAATCATGCATTTATTTAAACAGAACAATCATTACGCACAGCATTAAAGTTTAAAACGACAAATCGAACGAGCGCAAAATAATTCAAGTTTCCCCATTGTGGCATACTGACGTGGAAGAAAGCTTGCTGGGTCAGTTGAGAAAATACGTTAAAACGCTCCAACAAAAACTAATACACAGGGTACACAGTAAATAGCACCAATGCCGAGACACGATGCCGTACCATTACATTCCCGTTTGAGCTTAATTATTTACTTATTAGATACTAATAGTACGCGGCTAGGTAACCTCGGCATAAAAAACATGACCTACAAATTCAGCACTGTAAGCAATATGTTCGTTTACACGTAACTCTGACTCCGCTGAAGTTTTCCAATTGGGCGGGTGGTCGCCTTAAAATTTTGAGCTGACATTGTCGAAAGTTCCCGTTGGTCACCGTATTCACTTTCCGCAAGGAAAGCCTTATTCTTCTTCATTTTTGCTTCTAAATCAACATTTGTATTCGCGGCAGCTCTAACGAATGGATTACTAGATGATGAGCTGTGGCTGGATGCGGGAGGCACATTTATAGCCACGTCCTGTACCAAACCATTTCGTAATGGACTCAAGGAATCCACCTGACTTCCGAAAATTTCAAAATGACTCTGGTTTTTCTTTTTGGGGTGCAAGGGGCCAGTCGACTTCGATGGACAGCTTTGGATGTTGGGTTCACGTCCAGTCCTGTTGCCTCGACGAACAGTTTGCACCAAACTTCGGGCGCGTCGTACGTGGAATCTTGCACGAAAGCGGTTGTATGATCGGCGTATGGCAAGCTGTACATCTTTGCTGAGGTAGCAATATCCGACGGCGACAAATATGCCCTTTCAAAAATAAAATTGGTCATGATATTTATAATATTAAAATAAATTACATGTTAGAATGAAATGAGCTGGGAAAGAGATATATGTGAACCTGTGTGGAACCAAGAAGAGCATTGGCTGCAACATAATATTGATGGAAACTTCCACCGGGATTATATACGAATAGGAGATTGCTCACGCCAAGGAGCGGAACAAGAAATATCATCGATATTGCAGCTCTCCTGAAAAGTAGGTTTTCCAACTTTTCATTTTAAGAGGCTATGTACATACATTGGTATTTATTTTAAAATACTACCTTGTATGCCCCGCATCCGAAGATGAAACCCTGTTTGTCACCGTTTTCAGCAACGTCCTCAGAATGTTGATCAGGAAGAGCAAGTTGACCTCATATTGAAGAGAAAGTGAATAATTGACTTATCTCCACCAAACATTTTGAAACATGTGAGTTAAATGTGGTTTAGATTTATGTACCATAAGCATAAAGGCTACTGGAAGTGCGACAATCCAAATTTCCGGCATGTGGCTGTATCCCACCCAACACTTTATCGGATGATTCACTTCCATCATTGTTACGTATACCGCGAGAATTGCCAATGGGATAGCTGGAGTCACCAGAACAGGAAACTTTCATAATCGGTAGGTATATATCAATAATAAAATATTAATCTTTTAGCGATAATAAATACCCCAACCAATACAATAGTATAGCTTGAACGGAGCTTCACTGTCAAATATATTTGATGTAAGTTTCCCGTTAATATATACTCCCTGAACAAACATCCAGTTGACAGACGCCACTGTTGCGTAAAGATAAATAGTGAGTACGGCTTTGCAAATGAAATCCTGCGCAACATGAATGTCAGTTGTGTAATAGATGTTATGTATCTCATGTGGTCATTTCAGGACGGAAAAATTCAGCAATAATGTTTTGCTCACCAAACGTCTGTAGTTTGAGAAAGTGCTAAATATAGCCGGGCCCGTGATCACCAAAAGTAGCAGATATCGTAAAAGCATGGCCAGCATTAGTTCTTTCAGGATTTTGACCCGGTCACACCGTAAGCATCTAAATTCCGGCAACAGAACAAAGAGGTTGACATGTCTCAAAGCAAGATTTCATATACATAATATGATTGCCTGCGGTTTTCGTGGTTCCCACAATTCATTACATTTTGTTTGCTTGTCATTTAGATGACATAACATGTGTACAAAATAGGCCAGCACTGAATTCAGACGTATAAATATTGGATTCTTTGAACTTACCGGAAACGCTGGAAAATGATTACAGCTGGAATCAAAAAGACGAGTGAAAGAATTGAGCCAATAAAAAGGATACATTGTGTACGAATCACCAAAGCTTCCTCTTCTTTCTGAAAGAAGCAAAATATACAAATGTATCAATTTTTTGTAAAATCGATTAGTTTTCAATGCGTATAAGAACAAAATGTACCGTGGCCCGAACAAATTCTTGATAAGAGTCAACGCACTCTGTATAGTTTGTCCAGTTGCCCCATAACCACGTTCCGTTCTCCTGGCAAACTCGATATGCGTTTCCCTCCGCATTTATGGCAAAGGATGGCTCTGCCTGTTCCAATGTGTCTCGGCAACTTCGGGTCACTGTTTCGCCTGCCGGTGTGGCCGGCCAGCAATACACGTTGTCCCAACTGGCGCTGCAATAGTCTCCTAAATTCATAAACACAATCACAAAATGTGAGACCAACTTTTCACAGTGTAGTAACATCAATTCTTCTACCTTCTTCGTATTCTTGTTGTTGATGAGACCACGAATTGAGTAAGCACTGTACACCGAAAGTGGATGTCCCCACCTTCTTCAGTTCCGTAATTTGCCAGTCGCGCAGAGACAACGAAAGATCACTCCAATTTTCACTTACTACCATTTCAACTATCTGTGACAAACGTTGCTCAGTTGCGATTTCCTCTGGATCATACATTTCGCTCGCCATATGTGTGGTACGTGCAGTTGCTTTCACCAATTTTTCTCATTTGATATGCACAAGTATTATTTAGCTTGTACGAACAGGTACAAAACAGACATGCCTGTTGTTGTTGTTTCAAAAGAAAGTATGCGTTCCGGATGATAATTCGTATCAAGCGAATCTAAAGTTTGTAATTTATGTACTAATCAACTTTCAGTTAACACTCGTTGCATCCCAAAAATATTATATAACTTAAACATACGTAGGATCGATATCACACACAAATAAAACGCCATGACAGGAATAAATTCCAGCAACTCTCCTGCAAGTTGCTCGTACCGACCTCGACTGAGCGATGATAGAAAAATCCAGTCACTTTTTCATTGTGCTTGTTAGTATAACGTGTGACAAACAAATCCCTTGGAGCTGTGTTATGTGTGTAGCAGAGACCACCAGCTCTAGCCTCGGATTTTTAGACACCACTGACATAACTCGCAGGCTTGCTGCGTACAGTAGTAGCGAGATGCGCATCCATTAACCAGGTATCTAATGTATAATGGTGTATATATTCCGAAGTGATGTTAAACAATATAAAGATACATACATCTCGAAATGTACAAGAATTTTGGCCTGATTTGTTGCGCCTTTATTAAATATGATGACTTGGTACTCGTACTAATTTGAGTGAAGCATCTCTGAATGAAATCCTTTTCTGTCAAAACTTGTTAAGATGTTGTTGGACAACAAAAGAATAGTATTTTGTTTTCGAGGTAAGCCAAATGTAGTTGAAGTTTGTACAACATGAACGTAATTGGTCCAGAGTGGAGATATATGACAACAGAGTAACAATAAATGCTCTTTGTACTTGTCAAGGAAGGAAAATGTGAAAGGTCAAAAGCAGCAACGAGTGTAAGGAAACAGAATCAAATTATTTTAAATGTGAAACGAAACCTCAATTTCAAGGAAAATGGAAAAGCTGCTTGAAAATCCTAACTGTCTGGATTCCTGGTAAGGTGTGTATGTGTTTGTAAATATAGCAAAGAGTTGTAGCTTTCGTAGGTTTGAGTAAATGTCAGATGTACTCTGGACGGAAATAAAGTTGGTTATTTACAAGAAACTTTGTATTTACGTTCATGCTCAACGAGTCAATGTAAAAACATACCACTGCGACATATGCGTCTTGAGTTGATAATCAAGCAGCAATCACTGCAAAATATTCAAATGGAAAAAGGATCAAGAAACTTAAAAACGGATTGAGTGAGTCAATCACACTTAATAAATAAAGCTTTTGTTGTTTGGTGTATGGCATCTCCTTAACAACAGTGTGGGTTCTGCAAACTCAGTGAGCACAAATAATATCACTTGATCTTGCAACACAAATTTAATTCAACTTACAGAGTTTCCAGACAATACAAAACAAAACATGCATTTATTTGTGGGGAACAAAGCAACAAGGGTGATGGTAATCTGGTCACGACCGAAAGTGCGAGAAAGAGAAATGGTCAATAAAATGGTGCATGACATATCCAAGTGAGACGAAAACCCCCTAGTAAAACGTAAACACTTCAAAAAACCAGCCGTAGGATCATGCAACTATATTTGAAAGTTAAGTATCAATACCTAACATATTCTTTTGGATTTGCTTTGAAACAAAAAATGGAAGATTGTTAATAACGTTGTTGCTTGACAAGCAAGCCTTTGGAATTTCCACTCTGTTTGTAAAATATTTTCCATTAAACTGCTAATGCATGACACACATGTACTTTGTTCTGTGACTGTTTTATGAAATATAAATAAACATTTCCATTATGGGTAAACCCATCTCCGCGCTTTGGATTTAAATAATAAGCTTGACGGAAGTAAGCATCACTTGAAACCAAAGAGGCATGTTATCCTTTTACGCCGTGTTCAATGTTAGAATTTAATATCTTATCAGAGAAGTCGGCGACACGATAATTCATGTTAACCTGTTAGTTTGAATCAGGTCTCAAAATTTTCCGTTCCTAAAATTGTAGACAATTTGTTTTCAATTTCACAAAATCTAAACTCATTTTTTGAATTCAGTTTACATATTCCACGCAATTTCATAAATTTACTCGGAATGAATTAAGCGGATGCATTTCTTTAAATCTGAATATTTCATCAGTATTATAAACGGTGATAGATGGAAGCGGGTGAATGGAAAAATACAAGCTGTTGGCACAATATAAATTTGCTCTGTAAAATCCATTTTGCAGTGTGCGATCTGCGAAAAAAAATTCATCATTCTACGGCAAGAATACATCTGCGCGGTTTTCTGCACATCTGCATACGCACGGTAAACAATCTTACAATACGTAACCGTGATTCAAAGGCGTGCAGACAGCACGCACCATGGTTCCTACTTCTTACAAGAAACATAATATAAGCACGATAGCACGTTCCACTTTGTACGTACATGGCGTACTATTCCTTCTGAAAATATCCGACCATTTCATGGCGCTTATAGATAATGCAATTTAACTAAAATTAATGGAATATAATATACCCTTGTACATGGACCACTTGCATATTGGTTGACTTAAGGTCATGCAAGATTTTATTAATTGATGACATTTTAATTCAAAGTTCACGCGTCAAATCAAAACCGTTTCATCTGGTGCTTATACGTGGAATTTGAAAAGTCTTTGTAAGTTTTACTGGAAGTATAGCCCTAACGTCTACGCAAATTGGAATAGGATTCCGTCAAGCAAACCGGAACATGTGCCAGACGCATGCCCTACCACATAAGGTTTTACATTTAGAAACCTACGATATGTGGTACGTACACATATATTCGTGAAGCTAAAATAGCAAGCTGTGTTTACTTATAGCGGGGATTTATTTTACACGGCGGTTTCACAAGCTGATTACTTGTACATTATTACTCTTGCATAAGTCAACAACGCTTCGCAATCCAATTAGAAATATTTCATAAAGTGTACAAATCTATTCTGTTTCATTCTAACGATTCTCATGTTTTCAAATATTTACAGTAAAATGATGTCCCTTGCACATTCGTCCTCCCATTAAATTGTCTCTTTGATTTGCGTATATTTGTTTGCAATATATTTTTTACGCCATGTATAATGGAAGGTATATGATAGATTCAAATCATGACAGAACTAGTGTATGAATACACTTCATCGGTATCTTTACACGACGGGTATTACCTTTCCCGACGCATAGTTACTCATGCCACTATTCTTTTTTTTAAATTTGATGAGCTACGTAGTACGAAAAAGCCTTAGATTACCAGCAAAAATCTACTAAACTGGAAATTGTACATCATTTAGAACGACATGGAATCAAATTACAATCTAATCGTTCGTAAGATTGTGTTGCACTGCGTCAGAAGTCAGTTGTAAGGCAGCTGTCTCAAAAAAATACGTTAGCGTTTCATTTCTTAGGTGAAACTCGATACGTAACGTTTTTACTGGCTGGTTGTGGCAACGTCAGAATCATCGAATTAAATGGAGCGAATATAAGTGGTTTATGATAAAAATCCAAATTCAAGTCAGCTTTGTTGCGTTGCAAGTAATAGGATGGCAACAGCGCATTTCACCATTTCAAAAATTTGCAAACGTTTATGGTAAATAGGATTGAACGAAACACGTCTATGACAACAAGTTTCATATTATCATATTCACCCACACACAGCGCAGCAATTTTAATCTTTATGTGCGACTGACGCTAATGACGCTTTTATAATTGGCTTGCGTTTTCTCCATTAGTCCGAAATGAATTTTTATTTTCTCAGAAGCTCGCTGAGGTTTTCTGAAAGAAATGAATGATTGGTCTCCGGTAACACAGATTGCCATCTTTGTATCATTTTAGCCTTCGATACTGCTCATTGCATATAGACGTTACAAAAAAGAAATCAATACGCAATATCTCCTTTTTTCACTTTTCTCCTGTGGGATGTGAGAATCAGAACGAAAACTCATCCATGCTCACGATCAATAAAAATATCTACGTCGTCCCGTTGAGAGGACTTTTATCTCTTTGGGAGCCATAATACTTCAACAGATGGTATAATAAAACATTCAAGAGTCAAATCATGATCGCAAAGTAACGAAAAACTACTGTGGAGCCATAACATTAGCCATATCATTTAGACAGATCACTTATCTCTAAGTTGTGAAAGTGCTCATGTATAGTATGTGTTAATGGTAAGTTTGAGTAGTCATGAAAACCACGTAGTCGCATACATAACACCCTGATTTGAAGTTGTTGGTCTTAATATGTTCATGTGATAGCGACAGCTTTCAGCGTGTTATGTGCTGGTAACCTAAGCAAAATGTATGGTGCCTAGGGAGTTCGGCTTGGTGATAGCCGCAAATGCTAACCGGAATGATGCATGAAATCGACACCAAAAATATCTAAAGAGTATAAATGATTTTGGGGGCTTCTAAAAAAACATATCTTTAGGTCACTACCTTGTAAATGCGAACATTGACGTGTGTGAGCGACATTAAGTACCTAATTTTGGTTAATTGGCTGTGCATAAAGCAGTTAAACAAATATATGAAATCCAGCGCTTAGCTTTCGATTGAAGTAAGCGAACTTTCGTATAAGTAATAATTGTAAGTTCCGCTAATGATTCCTAGAATCAGCATATTATTGGATCGGGGTTTGTTTGGGAAGAGATGAAAACAGGTTGGTTCCATAATTGATTCGCGTATATAACTTATCTCTTGTGAAATGCTGATGTAATGACAGTTTTCAATTTCCCTTCATGCATTTTGACATCCAAGTTTAATTGAACTCACTAACAATTGTAAGTACCCTTGTGTAGTAGAAATCGAATTGACAAAAACCAACTATTGAATTTAGTAAAACTCCGGACCTGTAATCCGAATGCGAAGGCAAATCGTTGTAAAACACACTTTTGATATTATACAGCACTCTTTCCGCCTGCACACAAAAATTCAAACCATGCATTTTTAATTAAATTATGTCTAAGCTTAATTAAATCGGATCCATAGAATCCAAGAACGAGCAGCATTATTGCCGACGACAAATACTTAGAAATGCTAAATTCTAAAGTATTCATCTGATGTGAAATTGGATTTATTGCAAGATATCTACACCGACATTATAATCTCGTACAAATAATTTTATAAGCATGACATTAGTTATAGCCTCTTGTTTTCAAAAGCAACTTCCATACATCCGTTTTACAGCATGGAAAGTACACATTCGGATTCCGCGCAAACAAATTACCTTCAATCCTCACTGTTTTGCTGAACTTGGCTTGCAGTTCACATGTATGTCTGGTGTAAGCAGATTCAAACGACAAATATTCATATTAGTGTTTAGTGGAGCAAAGAAGTTGACAACAAACACAAACTGTATGCACGGCACATTAAATCCACCTTGCGCAATAAAATCTAAAGGTGTCGGCAATGACGTTATCAGGTTATTACCTCAGTGTTAAGTTGACAATGGGACTGATGATAATGTGTTTGTCATTTCAAAATGAACATAGGTGATACGTATTTGGTTAAAATAAACGAGATAGCTCGAACAAGCTTTTGTAGCAAGTTCGTAATTACATGCTTTGAAATACGAAATGCATATGCAATAGACACAAATGTCTACAAATACAACTTGTTGCAAAACACTCTGTAATGAGACAACATCTTGATCAATACAAACGTTGATACAAACATATTTACGTTGCCCACATAATTTAGTGCAACTACAGCGAGAGTTGCGATATAGCTAAAACCAAAGAAGTGCAGCAAACGAGTGTGTAAACAATCCACTCAGTTATATGACCTGCTGGAAACAGGATGCTACACTCGAAGTAAAGGAAAAAATGCATTATATGATCACAGACTTGTAAACAAACGAGAATCACACAACAGGCATGCTAAGAATTCCATGAACTAATCTAAAATTAAAGCTTTTACTGGAGGTTGACAAACTGTTGCGTGATATGTCGCACACATAGAGATTACTCGCCCACGATTACACGTGCGTTTCCCGTGTGTACCCACCCAAACTTTAATGAAGTCAAATTTTATTGGCATAATTCATTTTATTCCATTTGGAACGTACAGATCAGGGCATTTTGTCACATCCTTTCAGTGTGTTGAAACTTGTTAACGAAATCATTACTTCATTACAGTAAATATTTACTGACATTTTTAGTAACGAAACAACACACCATAAATGTGACCCTTAGAAGAAGGTACAACATGATCTGTGTCAATTACGAATTAAGCTAATTGATCAATGACTAATTCGTATCCATTATAAACTAGAACCGGGTAATAGATTTACTAATTGCATCATCGATTGATCACATTTGATTAGTCTTGCTTCTTCAAGGATCTGGGATTCAACTAAATGTATTTTGATTGAAAGTCAAAAGTTCAGATAAAGTTTCAAGCACGTTGCCCCTTATTAAACATGCCACTTTTTACAAACCATGCTACAATATGAAATAATGAGTGCTTTTAAATTAATGATAATTGAATGATCATCAATCAGTTTCTAAGGTCCCGACTTTTACGTATGTAATTATAAAATATACTTAGCTTACACAATTCCTTGGTGCATGGTATTGCGATTTATGCAATTGTGTAGACTGCGCTGAGGTTACCAAGCGGTCAACCTATTGTCATTGAGCTTGTTTATGTGCTACCAGCTTACATAAAAGCGGTGCGCTTGGGTGGAAATAAATATATTTAGAGTATTTCTGAGAATTATTAATTAGCTACTGTTCATCCTATAAAAATTCGTGTTATGACTTCCAGTGAAACGCTAGCAAGTGGATGCAAATTCAGGCGCATCAATATCACTTCTGATGACACTTATGAAAGTTAATTAATATGGGTATTTTGGAGACGAGGCGAGACGAGAACGGTTGCTGATGCTACTGCTGCATCCAGTTATATACATTGAATAGGAGGACAAAACGCCTCATAATTACCACTATTACATGCACTCATATCCATGCACACAGAAACACCTAGTCTAATTATATCTACTAAAGCAAGTGAGTGCGACTGAGCGTGAGAATGACAAGCCTGTGGCTCAGCTCCTCACGCGCATCCCGATTTCCAAAAATTGTCACTCCTGAACGTTTTTCTGAGTAGGCCAACATCAATACGAGGCATTGATCTTGCTCTGTTATGTCTCTTATTTTAAGCTTGTGGTAGGTGTCCTGTTTGTGATGGCAACTAACAAGGAGGATGGCCAAAACCCTCCGTAATATTTTCGCTTGAAAATTGCAGGGAAGCTTTAGAATGGCCTACTGAATATGTGTGACCAATATTACGTTCTAACACTCAACCGTTTTCGCGTAATTAATTTGCAAAGATAGCTCAATTAGAGCCCACTTTGCATAAGGTGCGTACCAAAAAGTATGTATGTATTATTCAATTATTATTAATATTATTGTTAATGTAATATTACTATTATTCAATTATTATTAATATTATTATTAATGTAATATTACAATTACTATCACATAATTACTTTAATAATGATACTTTAGTCATTATTATTAATAACCATATTAATAATCATGACACGTGAGTAGTGCATGTTGATCTATGCATTCATTCCTGAACGTATATATGTACATACTTTTTGGTACGCACCTTATGCAAAGTGGGCTCTAATTGAGCTATCTTTGCAAATTAATTACGCGAAAACGGTTGAGTGTTAGAACGTAATATTGGACACACATATTCAGTAGGCCATTCTAAAGCTTCCCTGCAATTTGCAAGCGAAAATATTGCGGAGGGTTTTGGCCATCCTCCTTGTAAGACGTGTGGTTTTGGTGCTCGAAAACAATCTCCAGTTTGAGCCAGAAATGTATGATGGGCTCTGTATATTTAGGAGTAAGGGATTCGCTTACCCCGTTCCAAAGACCAGACATAGGGGATCACGCGGCCGTATTTTGCCACAAGTTTGTTTTATGTTCATGATGTTGGGCTCGTGATTTAGGTTCATGATGTTCCTATTTGTGCCTATTATAAATGTCAAATATTCAATACCTAGTCTTCTGGAAAATACACCAATTATATATTTATAGAATGAAGAAGCTTGATGATGGCTTGCCAGTTTGCCATTTTGCCTCTGGATGTGTTCCATCTTAAAAGAGATGTTAGAGTTGAGTGACATATGATGTAAAAATATGACACGTACGACGCTGTCTCTATTTTTTAAATCGAACATTTACACTAAATATTAGCTTGCTATCATTTACAGTAATTGTGAAAATACTGAAACGGAGCGTTTTTAAACTGCTGGATGATTTCAGTTGTAAAACTGTGCGAAGCGGACATCCTCGTGCGTCAATGAGTCAACCAAAATTCAAATGACAGAGTAAACAATTAATACGTAGCAACATTTTTTCGGAGTGTAAGCCATGAGAAGTAACAAGACGCTTATGTGATATAGATGTCGTATGATTAACATTTGTGCTTCTAATATAACTCTGCATGTTACAATATGATGGAAAATGCGTTGCCAAATCAAATGAGGATTTGGCACGCATGCATACGTGTTAACATACTAAATGCATAACTAAGCTTCATCAGCAATTCAGCGTAGTGACATATAAATAAATGATGCACAAATAAATCATGAAAATTCAACTTTATTTTTTATATTGTTTTTATTTTTGCGATGCTTGATAGCCTACATTACATTTACAGATTGGAAATCCCATGGGTCTTAACCAAGGCTACCTAGAGGATTCCTTACCTGTAATCATCATTATTATTTAGTGATCAATTTTCAAAATGCTTACGTTGCGTTTAGTCATTGGGACGTTTCCATTATATCCAAGTTCATAATGACCTTTTTCACGCCATGTAGACCAGCTGAACTGGGGAAGTGCTCTCGGCTGCAAACTCGGTAAAAGTAGAAAGCCACATTTGCCAGGATAACTGTGTTACAAGAGACAGAGAAAGTGAGTGTTGATCTACACAACCTGCTTCTTTCCCTTCATGATTCAGACTGATGTAGCTTACCAAGATGAATACGATCCAAACCATACGCCGTTGTACCGTTTACTCGCTTTGGTGATGCATCCTTGTTCATGTGTACGACCCAAAAGTTTGAAATTTGCATGTACGTGGCATATTTCTGGAGAGCTGGTATATGCCAACATGAAATGTGTCCTAGTGTGAGCATTCCGTCTGGATACAACAGTCTACAACCCTCTTACCATTTACGAACTGCCAGGGAAACATCTTTCACTGAAATTAACAATCAAGCATTTTTTTGTCATTTGTACCGTCTGGTATTTTCTGAGAACACTTGACGCATAACGACGAACAGTCATGAACAATTTTATTATGTAATCAGGTCGTAATGAAAATGTTAAAACTGGATTTTTCGCTAACATGAATTTTAGGTTTGCAGCTGCTCATCCGTACCTGAATTTGCAAGTGATTTGTACGCCTGCCAACTTGGACTTAGTGACACGTAACTCTGACTACGCTGAAGTTTTCCCGTTGAGCTTGGTGTCATCTTGTAATTTATAGCTGACATTGTCGAAAGCTCCTTTTGGTCACAGTATTCTGTTTCGGCAAGAAACAATTTCTTCCTCCTCGCCTCCCAATCATCATTTGCATTCCTGGCAGCTACACCGAATTGACCAGTCGATGATGAGTTCAAACTGAGTGTAGGAGGTGGCTTTATATGCACGTCTTCTACCAAACGATTTTGTAATGGACTTAGTGAATCCACGTGACTCCCAAACATTTCAAGATGAGCTTGAATTTTGTTTTGCTGCGGCAAAGCACTGGACGACTTTGACGGACAGGTGCGACTGATGTTGGGTAACAGTCCGCTTGGTCCAGTCACATTTCTTGTCAATCTTCTGTTGCTTCGTCTGATAGTTTGCACCGTGCTGCGGGAGCGCCCTGCTTGTAATCTTGTACGGAAGCGATTATATGATCGGCGAATTGCGTGCTGGACATCGTTGCTGAGAAAGCAATATCCGACGGCGACAAATATGCCCTTTTCAAAAAAAGTTGATTCATGAGCTTTAGTATTCACAAATAAACTGCACGGCATAAAAAGTTAATGTACGTTTGCTTACTTGTGTGGAGCCAAGTAGCGCATTTGCTGCAACATAATACTTGTGAAAGCTTCCACCGGGATTATATACGAACAGCAGGTTGCTCACGCCCAAAAGCGGAACAAGGAATATCATCGATATTGCAGCTCGTCTGGTAAAATGACTTCCAACTTTTATTTTTAAGCCATTTTTTTTTTAAATTTAAGCCACCTTGTTATTTTTGGATATTTTAGAATGATACCTTGTATGTCCAGCATCCGATGATGAAATTCTTACTTTCAACGTTTTCAACAACGTCTTCAAAATATTAATCAGGAAGAGTAAGTTGACCTGATATTTTAGAGAAAGTTAACAAGTTAGTCATCTCCAGGTTACGTAATAAAACATTAAATCATATGCATTCGTTATACTACACGTCTTAGATATAACATACCATAAGCATAAATGCTACAGGCAGTGCCACAATCCAAATTTCCGGCATGTTGCTGTATCCCATCCAACACTTTATTGGATGATTCACTTCCATCATTGTGACATATACTGCGAGAATTGCCAGTGGGATTGCTGATGTCATAAGGAAAGTAAATAAATATTACAGAAATGAACAGCATCACATATGCTACCAACTACTTAATACGTAGCTATGCAATAAAATGTATAATGCTTGCAGCGACTAAAAGTACCCCATCCAATGCAATAGTACATCTTGAACGGAGCTTCCCTGTCAAATATATTCGATGTAAGTTTCCCGTTAATATACACTCCCTGAACAAACATCCAGTTGACAGACGCCACTGTTGCGTAAAGGTACATAGTGAGTACGGCTTTGCAAATGAAATCCTGTACAAAATGAATGTCAGTTGCCAGCTATATAATAGTTATCTTCTATCTGACCAGATCAGTACATGACATAGTATTGGGGAATCTTATTTTTCTCACCAAACTTCTGTAGTTGACAGAACCGCTAAATATAAACGGGTCCGTGATCACAAGGAGCAGCAGATACCGTAAAAGCATGGCAAGCATGAGATGCTTCAGGATGTTGACTCGATCACACCGTAAGCATCTAAATGTATGGACGACGGAACAAAAAAGTTGTCAATATCGAATCAGATTTTCAGCGAACAAAATTTGTTGTGATTTCCCAGAATTCAGTTAGCATCTCCATTGCTTTCCATTCAGAAGGTAATGATGTTGTCCAGCTTGTGTATACCATTAACCATAATTGAATTGCGGCATATATATTTCGAGTACTTTGAACTTACCGGAAATGGTGGAAAATACATACAGCTGGAATTAGAAATGCCAGAGATAATGCTGCGCCAATAAACAGGATGTACTGTGTACGAACCATCAAAGCTTCCTCCTCATTCTGAACG
Organism: Sinella curviseta; assembly: GCA_004115045.4. Classification (NCBI taxonomy): domain Eukaryota; kingdom Metazoa; phylum Arthropoda; class Collembola; order Entomobryomorpha; family Entomobryidae; genus Sinella; species Sinella curviseta. The sequence continues at coordinate 19,413,765 of CM023203.3, forward strand.
AATAAAAATATTCATACAAAATCTGACATTTTGACGAAGATGGGACTATTTTCTTCCATTTTTACTGAACATTACCGTGGCCCGAACAAATTCTTGATAAGAGTCAACGCACTCTGAATAATTTGTCCAGTTGCCCCATAACCATGTTGCATTCTCCTGACAAACACGATATGCGTTTCCTTCTGCATTTAAAGCAAATGATGGCTCTGCATGTTTCAATGTTTCTCGGCAACTTCGAGTCACTGTTTCGCCTACAGGTGTAGCCGGCCAGCAATAAACGTTATCCCAACTGGCGGAACAGTAATCTCCTATAGTCATAAATGAAGTAGCATAATATAATGCCGAATTGGTAAAGAATTATGTATTCATATTAATCTCCTTGCCTTTTTCATATTCCTGTTGTTGATGAAGCCACGAATTGAGCACACACTGCACACCGAGTACGGATTGTCCCACTTTCCTCAGTTCCGTAATTTGCCAGTCACGTAGGAACAACCCAAGTTCATTCCAATTTTCACTTTCAAGTAGTTCAAATATCGGTTGCAAGCGTTGCTCAGTAGCATTATCCTCATCGGCAAACATTTCGCTTTCCATTTTTATGTAACGTCTGTCCGTTTTCACAATTTTTTTCTAATTTGATTTAGCAAATATTCGGTAACATGCACAGGTTATTGTTGGTTATGACTAAACATATTTTCAAGTTTCTCATCGCACAATGTTTTTGAGAGATGCACGAACTCAAACCACACAGTGCCGGGGCTGGTTTATGACAACCATCTTTCAAGTGCCTCGTACCGAGAACGACTGAGCGACGATATTAAAAAGCCACTCACTTTTTCTTGTGATAAAGCTTGAGACTCGCTTGGAGCTCAGGGTAGGACATCCACTGCTCCAGCATTTCGCAATCCTTCTCCAGAATTGGAGATTCGGGCATAACATAATATACGTTTACTGCGTACAATGATAGCCAGATACGATTACATGTCATATTTACGCGGCGTATAAAACTATTTATAATCACCAATTTTCTTTGCAGTGAAACGAACAATAAGCTCGGCCATTCTGCATATATTTTCAAATGTAAAAACAATTTTGTATGATTTTTGTGCTGCCATTAAATATAATCACTACGTGGTCGTAATAATTGGGACAAAACTTCTGAGAATGGCATCTTGTAGAACTTGTTATCCCGAAGTTGTAGGAATACAAAGGAACAGTACTTTGTTTGCGAGTTAGCTGAACGCAATAGGTCGAGAGTTTATCAATATGACAACAAAAGAAGTATAAATACTGCTTGTGCGTTCTTGTTTTTATCAAAGTACGAAAATGTAAAAGGTCGAAAGCATGAACGGGTGAAAGTCAACAACACCAAATTATGATAAATTTGAAACGCAGCATCAATTTCAAGTAAACAAGGAAAACAGCTTCTGCGACTTGACTGTCTCGATTCCACGGAATTCAAAAACGTGGCTCTGTATAACAAACATATGTAGCTTATGTAGGTTTCATTAAATGACAATTGTGTAATAACATGCACGGAAGGGGAAATAAAACTAGATATTTCCCAGAAACTTCCTATTTACTTTCCCGCTCAACGAATCTATGAAAAAACACGCAATCATGACACAACATTGTTGAGTTGATAATCAAATATCAATCACTATGTGGGGTACACTATTGGAGAAAGGATCAAGAAACTTAAAAACTTTTTTTACGTTGGCCAACAACAATTACAAAATACTTTTGTCTGGTGTATGGCATCTCTAAAACAAAACTGTGGGTTCTACAACCTCAAGAAACAAATCGAATGTAACTTGATCGTGAAACATAAATTTGATTGAACGTATAGAATTTCCAAACAATGCCAGACAATACAAAACAAATCAAGTCATTACGTGGGGAACATGGCAACAAACGAGACGATTAACTTGTCGTGACGGAAATTGAAAAAAAACAACGGGTCGATAAAATGACACATGAAAGAAACCCGAATTTAAATGTGAACATTTCAAAAACCCAGCCGAAACATCATTTCAATAAATTTGAAAGTTGAGCATCAAAAGCTAACACATTCCTTTTGATTTGCATTGAAACAAAAATGGAAGATTGTAATAACGTTGTTGTTTGAGAAGCAAGCTGTTGGATTTTCGTCTTTGTTTGTAAAAGGTTTTCCATTTTTATTAACTACGGAAAGCATGAAATGCTTGAATCGTAGTTGTAGCGTTTGATCTGTTTGTCTGTCTGTCCGACAGTCCACACTCTAGCTTCCCTCCACGTTGACCGATTTGGCTCAAATTTGGCATAGAGGCACCTTGGCCCAAGGCGACGGTCCCTATTGATTTTCAGCCATGTACCTATTCATTGACCGGAAGTTGGGGCGTCGACGTCTTTGAGGTGGTGAGGGTCAAAATATCGTCAAAAAAGTTCATTGTAGAAATGAATAGGGGCGTTCAATACGATCACTTTTTGTCAAAGCACAATGGGTCAAATCACTCCATTGTTGTCATGATGGAGCCTGGAAGTGGGAGGGATCTCCGACCTCAACAATTTTTATTGTGTAAATTCGATGAGAACTTCAATTTCAGCTTACAAGACATATTGCAATTGGTCAAATGAGTATATCGGTTGTTAAATATGCATGCATCGCACTTCCGGTAGTTATGTATTAAAGGTTTACACCCTACTAGTTGTTTATGCATGACATCTGTGCACTTTATTCTGTGAATCCTTTATGAAAAATATATAGATAAATATTTTCATTTTGAAGTGTAGAATTTGTGTTTTTTGGGACTGAATAATAAGCTTAGCGGACGTAATCATCACTTGAAACCTAGAGTACCCTTTTGCCATTTGAACTGTGTTCAATATACGAATGTAATACGGTAGCAGGGATCAATATAAATTTCGATGCCGGGAGCCGTAGCATATGCCGAAGCATAAGCTGCCTTTCAGCAGATTAATGCATATGGTAACACAAGAGTACAAGTAGAAGGAAAAGTGTGTCTGTACTTTGCAAATAGCGACGATGAAGCCGTGCCACAAAATTGGGGCTATGCAAATAATTTCCAATTACTTAGGTTGAAAGTAAAACTACCATTTCTCAAATCACGCATAACATGTCTGGATAAGAAATATTTTGGGATAATCGTTTTTTTTTTCGAAAATTAAATTGGTGGAACATCTCTTGCAGAGGCGATTTCTATTATAGGTCGTTCGTTGCTGGCAATGATGTAGATGATGAAAGGAATGCAAAATGTCAGCTTCGTCCGTGCGATTCGCCTTAAAATGTGTTTTGTGTCCGTATGGCTTCATAAATCCTTTCGCACATTTCTTTAAACGTCGTCATGCAAACCATCTTACAAGTCAACGCGATACGAAAAGTAGATAGAGCGTGCAGACAACACGCACCATGAAACCAACTGTTTACAAGAAACATTGGATAAGCACGTAAACACGTACCACTTGTTTGAAGGGGTGCTACTCATGATGGAAATACACGTCCACTTTACTCAGCTTGGTCGACAGCAAATTTTACTGATTTTTGTACCAGAGTATTTCCGCTTCTCTTAGCAACGCCATTTTTGTGCGAGTGCTGCATATCATAAAATTTACCTGCGACTGAAGTTTTATAAATTGATGAGAATTGAGTAATTGAGTGATACTCTTTTCTAATTGTAAGAATAGTATAGTTAGACTCTGTCAATAAATCTATCCTTTCACATGACCTTTTACATTTGGATAGCGAATTAAAGTCGGCTACAAATTTCCGTAAAAAAGACAGGAAATTGAGCTTACGATGCTAATCATACACGCATTTGAAACTGGTTCATAAGTTGAATCGTGACAGAATTATTGCGCTCCTAGGTCAACAAAGTATTGTAATTAAATTTCAATTTCAATATTATTTTATATTTGCCTTCTTACAACCTCCTCGTTGTCCCATGCTTTCAGTACAATGTTGTCGCTTGAACATTCACGATCTAAATACTAGTCGGGTATCTTTGTTTGCCGCCGTCTGTATCAGGATGAACACACTACATTTGGCGGTTGTACAAAATGTGCAAACTGTAATAACCAATAGAACAGAACTTAATGCCAGTATTAGTACGTATGTCATATAATCTCTATATACTGACGCACAATTCATTAACACGAATCTATGTGTGCTGCTGTAAATTTAAGCTGAGCCGTATATTTGACGTCATTAAATTGGCGTTGGGCAGTGATAGCAAATGCCCGAAATAGAAGTGATACAAGTACGCCGAATCGTTGCTTTTGGAAGTGGTAAGTTTGCTTTTATTTTTTGGCCCGAAATGTTTCAACTTTGTCAGACAAACTTGCTGAGAGTATTGTTCAAATGGATGAATCATTTGCTATATCGCATGCCACCTTTTTCGTGATTTTTGTTTTCGATACTGGCAACCGGTCGGATAACGTATCTATAAATATATCGATCAATACTCCTTCATTTCTACTTGTCTCCAATGGAATTATGACAACGAAGGCCAAACGCACTACAAAAGTCTCTACTTCTTGTTGAACTGATATGTATACTAGGTGAAATGTTACTTTAGCAGAGAGTATGTTAAGAGGATTCAATGATAAATCCTTAGGATCCATACCATTAGCAGAGCTTATCATTTAACGAGATCACTTATTTCTCACCTGTTAAATTCTCATGGATAATGTGTCTCCATGGAAAGTTTGAGAAGTATCATGAGTACCTCGTAACTGTATGTACACCACACCATCATGTTAGATTAGGTTGATGCTACATACTTCATAAAAAGGTGATCCAGTAATTTAACAGCTTTCAGTGTGCTTTGTAGTGATAACTTAAGATTGAATTATGTTATGTGTAGGGATCTGGGTTTGATCGCGGTGGGAAACGTTAACCACATTCCACGATCCTGTAACCTTCATCGAACTATAAATTCGTAACGCGATTCAATGGCTTTGACGGCTATTGAACATATAAAGAAAATAAAGGGCATCATAATGTGACAGCCCTCCTATTGAGACCCAACTGTTCTTTGAATTCAGTAAGGTTGTTTGGCAATATGTATAGCAGGTAAGCAATTTGACGGTTAGTTTTGCTCTGATCTATTCGAACCTTCTTATAGGTACCGAAACTGGCTAATGATTCCAGGATCCAACGTTCATAAAATTGTATGGATGGATTCGGTAAGTGTTGAATGCAAATTGGTTTCGCATTACGTATTCAATTTTTTATTAACTACCGGAAGCATGAAATGCTTGAAAGGTAGTTATAGCGATTGATCTGTTTGTCTGTCTGTCTGTCCGTCTGTTTGTCTGTCCGTCTGTCTGTCTGTCCGTCAACACTCTAGCGTCCCTCCACGTTGACCGATTTGGCTCAAATTTGGCATAGAGGTACCTTGGCCCAAGGACACGATCCCTATTGATTTTCAGCCATGTACCTCATCATTGGCCGGAAGTAGAGACGTCGACGTCTTTGAGGTGGTGGGGGTCAAAAAATCATCAAAAAAGTTTATTGTAGAAATGAATAGAGGAGTTCAAGACGATCATTTTTTGCCAAAGCACAATGGGTCAAATCACTCCCCTGTCGTCAGGGTGGAGCCTGGAAGTGGGAGGGGTCTCCGACCTCAACAAATTTTTGTTGTGTAAATTCAATGGCAAGTTCAATTTGAGCTTACAAAACATATTGAAATTGGTCAAATGCGTATTTCGATGGCAGCGATACGATAAGGTCTATATGCATGATTTTTGAAATTACGACAAGAGCTATATGCACGATGACAAAAAGTTCGATAGGAGCTATATGCACGCTGGGAAACACTTGCAGAAGGAGCTATATGCACAAATGGGGCAAAGTGAGCTTTTAGTGGGATCTGAAAAAGCATAAAATTCTGAACATTTTGATGCCCATATCATACAACAACGCTGCTGAGTTTAGATAAACAAAAACAACAACAAAGATCATTTTTCACATGACATTTCCCGGTAGCTACAGTTTTAACTAAACGAAAATATGACGATTTGGAAGATTTACTTCACGTCTTACCCTCGTATTGTCACAATATTTACAAATCGCTACCATTTAAATAATTTGAACAATTCATTTAAGTTATCTTGGAAACATTGCGTCGAAAGAAATGAGAAATAAAATGGTAATCTGGAACCAAAAAGTTTTTTCGATTTCATGGAAAGCTTGCTTTCGTGCATATAGCTCCTTCTGCAAGTGCTTCCCAGCGTGCATATAGCTCCTATCGAACTTTTTGTCATCGTGCATATAGCTCTTGTCGTAATTTCAAAAACCATGCATATAGACCTTATCGTATCTGTTGTGGCGCGGCAAGCCTTCGGAACCGATGATCGTGGACCAAGAATGAAGATGCAGCAGCTTAGATTTAACTTAAATATATGATAGCTTTAACTATGACATTTATTGATATAATGTTAATTGTAATGAAGCATGTCGAATAATATGTAGCTATTGTACGTCATATCATAGTGCAGAGTAAGGGAAGTTAGCTAAGTTGTAAAAAGTAATTAGTCATAATTGTTGTAATTTAGGCAATCGATTCTTGTAAATTGGTAGAAAGATAGTTAAGGCCTAGTTAAACGTGTGTACTAAATATTAGGAAAATTGTTACAGTCGTACACGTTGAGAAGCAGGGTCAAAGTTGAGTGCATTTAGTATGTAGTACCTTGCGTCATGGTCGTAGTGTGACGTAGTTGTCAAGGTAGTGTAGTGTGTTTACTTTGTTTACTGAACGTTACGTCGGCTGCGGGGAGAAGCTGAGAGGGTATATAAGGAGGAGCGCACGTAACGTCAGTGTCTGTCTTGCTGCTCGAACGGTCAGCAGTGGCCGTTTTCGCTGCCTGGAATTGTTGTTAGTCTTAGTTGTAGTTTCTGAGCTGGAGCGTTGTCCAGCCAGAAGAATTGTAGTCTAAAGTCTTGTGTAATTGTGGTTTGATAGTTGTTCTTATCAATAAACACGCGTGAAATAGTATTTTGACTGTCTTGCGTGTTTTTACTTGTCCCACCCTCCATCATCTATCTTGTCAACCAACATCATAGTTAACAGTCCTGAATTATACTGAGCATCGTTGCAACAAGTGGTCCTTCGAGCGTACAACTGAACCGGCACAGTGGATAGTCTATTGGAGTCCTAGTCCTGTGGGAAACGGAACCGGGAGTAGTCTATTTGGAAACCCAGTCCTGTGGAGAACAGAATCGGGAATAGTCTACTTGGAAACCCTGCCCTGTGGAGAACAGACCTGGAATAGTCTATTTGGAAGCCCAGTCCTGTGGAGAACAGAACTGGCATTGTGAAAGTTCAAGTGAATTTTGTGGAAATATTTGTAACGCCTGTTAACGACAAGAATGAGCATCGGACAAGACTACGTCGACATGAAGATCGTGAGAAGACACGGAGAAGATTCGGATTGGGTGATTCTAAGCAGTAGAATCACGGGAAGGGGGAAAGGAATGGGATCTTTGGAAGCTTCTGGAGCTGATTGGAAACCAGGTTCGACGGAATCTGGACAGACAGAAGCCGATAATGGGACGCGATGGGCCAAATCGTGGACACCCACTCCTCACTTCAACCCACAACCAAGCGGAAGCCTGATCTCATCCGTGGACACCATCTCATCAACGAAAAAAGAAAGAAAACGCCGTCGTCGATTGGAGACAACAAGGAATCTCACTCAAATTGAAGAGCAGATGCGATTACTGGGACCGTATTCTGAAGACTCACGATCGAGAGTACAAAGACTGATCAGCAATTTGAGAGCCGAAGACCAGGCAGAAGATTTGGAAAGACTACAGCAGACGGACCCCCGACGAGCTCCCCGGGTTACAGTGGAGAACACGCAACCTTGTGCGTTGGACGTCGGTCCTAAATACAAGGATTCTGGACCTCACTCGGAGGTAACGCAACCTTGTGCGTTGGACATCTGTCCTGAAGTCAAGGACCCAGGACCTCACTCGGAGGTAACGCAGCCTTGTGCGTTGGAAATCGTTCCTGAAGTCAAGGACCCAGGACCTCACTCGGAGGTAACGCAGCCTTGTGCGTTGGACATCTGTCCTGAAGTCAAGGACCCTGGACCTCACTCGGAGGTAACGCAGCCTTGTGCGTTGGACATCTGTCCTGAAGTCAAGGATTCAGGACCTCACCCGGAGGGACTGGTGGTGAATTCTCTTTTGGACTCACTGGAGGAAGCGCAGCCTTGTGCGTTGGATATCGTTCCTAAATGCAAGGATTCTGGACCTCATTCGGAAGAATCCCTGATGAACTCGGACTGCATGGAGTCACCTAAGAAGACGCAACTTTGTGCGTACGAAGCAGGATCGCGAACTGGTGCGAAGGAAGACCCTGAAACCAGAGACACCGTCTCTCACCTGGAGGGACAACAAGCGGATTCGTTCTCGAGCTCTCAAAAGAAACCATTTGTTGTTGGTCTGGAAATTGGCCATGGTTGCAAGAAAGGTGAACCTCACTTGGAGGAGCCGATGGAGAACTCGCGTCGTTTCGAATCACCAAAGGAAGCGCTGTCTTGGGCGTAGGACACTGGTCCTAAATGCAAGGATTTGGAATCTCCCTCGGAGATATGTCCAGTGGAATCACAATCGGAAACACTGGAAGGACCGCGACCTTGTGCGGAGGAATCAACACCTGAAATCAAGAAACCTGATTGTCGTTTGGAGAATAGGACAACATCGACCACCCGGAAGAAATGGAAGACGAGAAATTCTCCAAAGAAAAAGAAAACATTCACCCGAAGTTCGACTTGGAATCCAGCAGATTATGGATTCACGGAAAGCGGAAAGCCGTGGTTACGAAGACTAAAGTTTGGAACGGTGATGAAGAAACAGAAGATGGACCTGGAAACGAGATTTAAAGAAATGACTCTGACCGATGATTGTAACCTTCTGGAAGACAAGAAGCACAAGAAGAATGAAGCCTTTTTGGATCCAGCCCTGGAGAAGGCGACAGTTGTGGCTATAACTGAAGCTGATGAGCCAGGATTGGGAACTTCAGATTTGGATCAACGCGGAGTGGAGCTGATCGCGAATGGATCAAACACCCCAAAGGAAGTTGACACCTCACTGAAGGATGGACATGACAAGTGCTTGAAGTCCGAATATCAAGTTCAATTAGAAGTTTTGGATGATGATGCTGCGTCAGAGTCGGAACCAGGGTCCATTGAAGATGGCAAGATAGAACATGGAGCCATCATTTTGAAATACGAAGACCTGGAGGATGCAGAGAGGGCTCTAGGAACAAGGAAAATGGAAGCTGCTAGGATATCATGGAAGAACAGAACGGGAAGCATCATCGTGGAAAACTACATGGATGTGTCTGGAGGAGATCGGCTGCATCGCAACGGAAGAATCAACGGACTGGTGATTCTAGCAACTAGAATCACGGGAAGGGGTATGTTGTGGCGCGGCAAGCCTTCGGAACCGATGATCGTGGACCAAGAATGAAGATGCAGCAGCTTAGATTTAACTTAAATATATGATAGCTTTAACTATGACATTTATTGATATAATGTTAATTGTAATGAAGCATGTCGAATAATATGTAGCTATTGTACGTCATATCATAGTGCAGAGTAAGGGAAGTTAGCTAAGTTGTAAAAAGTAATTAGTCATAATTGTTGTAATTTAGGCAATCGATTCTTGTAAATTGGTAGAAAGATAGTTAAGGCCTAGTTAAACGTGTGTACTAAATATTAGGAAAATTGTTACAGTCGTACACGTTGAGAAGCAGGGTCAAAGTTGAGTGCATTTAGTATGTAGTACCTTGCGTCATGGTCGTAGTGTGACGTAGTTGTCAAGGTAGTGTAGTGTGTTTACTTTGTTTACTGAACGTTACGTCGGCTGCGGGGAGAAGCTGAGAGGGTATATAAGGAGGAGCGCACGTAACGTCAGTGTCTGTCTTGCTGCTCGAACGGTCAGCAGTGGCCGTTTTCGCTGCCTGGAATTGTTGTTAGTCTTAGTTGTAGTTTCTGAGCTGGAGCGTTGTCCAGCCAGAAGAATTGTAGTCTAAAGTCTTGTGTAATTGTGGTTTGATAGTTGTTCTTATCAATAAACACGCGTGAAATAGTATTTTGACTGTCTTGCGTGTTTTTACTTGTCCCACCCTCCATCATCTATCTTGTCAACCAACATCATAGTTAACAGTCCTGAATTATACTGAGCATCGTTGCAACAGTATCGCTGCCATCGATTTTGGTTGTTAATTGGGTATACATCGCACTTCCGGTAGTTATGTATTAAAGGTTTACACCTTACTAGTTCTTTTTTTTACACATTCTTACGCAACGGTTCAGCAGCACAAGCACGATTATTCCATGACGCCATGTTTATGTAACTGGTCTGCTGTAACTATTCATGTAATACCACTCATTTCATTGAACTCACTGCCAGTTGGAGTGGGATGAGCTGTTCGTCCTTCTACCAAGTCACCACAGTTTCAAGCGACAAATATATTTGGCGATACACAAACGAGCAATCGATATTTCATTGTCCTCATTAAATATATGTATATTTAGTAAACTTTTGCACTTATCCGTTGGGATGTAAGCAGAAATCCACCCCATAGAATGCGTTGAGTAGACTGTGGTTGTCGTCATAAAAGGAATATTATTTAGGTTTATGCATTGGGTTATGCCAAATACATATTCTAAATGCATTAATTTAAAATAATGAACTCCTTCACAGCATTTTATAACTACCATATTCTAAATTGACATTTTTGGATTGTTTAGTTCACATTGACGATGTATAATAGAACATTGAGTTATGAACTATAAGATCAGAGACTAAAAATGAAGCGACAATGGGTGGAATCGAACCCCAGCTTACGCGCCCGCTAACCATTAACCGGATGGCCGTGCTACCACTGCACTACATTGTCATCAGTGTCAATCTCTGTCTCATATATCATCTTTGTGTTGTGTGCTCAGGATGACGTATTATCGTTGTATTAATCACTATTACTGATTATATCCCTAATTATTCTGAGATGCTTGTCTCGCTTTGTTCTTGTAATACCTACATGCATAGCTGAATCTGGAAGATGATGTGTGAGCTCTGTTGCTCACCATCACTACTATTGGGACAAACTGTCGATCAATAAGTCAAATTGTACGCCGTAGTTGTTAATTCAATGGACGGACGAATCTTGGCATCAATGGCACTGTAGTGCATACACAAATGAAGTGATTACTCGTCCACCCACATATCCATAAGTTTCCCACGTGCGCGTTTATTCTTGGAGCCAACTGGTATTGTTATTGCTCAGTCCATTCTGATGGAAATGCTTTCACATCTCATCAGAGTTTCTCCATGCTCAAACTAACAGACTTATGTGTCCTTTATTTTGAACCCTTATGATGTAATATCATTTTCAGTCATGGTGATATTGCCGTTTCAGCAAGTCCAGAATTTTGACGAATAATTAAAAAGTATTGTCTATGAATAGTACTCAAACGTGGAACGAATTTTGAAAAAAAAAACATCTATAAAAATAGTCAGCTTACACACGTGAAGCGTCCTTTCGAGTGGCTGATATTATTGAATTGGCCATCTTTCCAATGAAACGTCGCGTAATATCAGCTCACCGCTTGCAACTGTGGATATTGACTTGTCTATTCCAGATTCATAATGAATACAACTGCAGCCATCGTGCATGACATGTTTTGTTATCCGATTAGTTATTTTATTTGAAACAACACATGATTCTGTCATGCCGACGAACATAGTTTGTACGTCATAATCACGTGTCTAATTAGTAGGATTTTTCACTTATGCAATCTACTTTTTTTTAACTATATGATGGTATGTTGCTATTCATCTAATTTTACACACTGTTCTTGTCGTATTAGTCCATGAATCTATTGTCTCTCAGCCGGATTCCGTACGTCTAGTGTACGCCATAGCGGCCAATGGACGAGTGATGCATGTTGATGTTAATCAGTTACTAAACATTTGACTGCAAATAAATACCTCATCGCAGCGCTTCTATGAATTCATCGATCAATCGCAGTGACGTGTTTCATGATTTCCAGTGACGAGCTAGCGAATGTAAATGGGATACAATTGTTGAAAGGGTCTCCTTTAATTATATGTCAAATGGACGACTGAGTGTGAGCCGTACGACGCGTTGCCCTTTATATTTAATTTTGACATTTAAGGTGTAATTTTTCGCTGCAGTCTGTTTGATTTGCAAAGAAGTAATTTATATTGACAAAGGAGTTATGACATGAAAATCAGGTATAAATAAACTGTACTAATTCGGAGACAGTTTGGTTTGATCTTATACAAAGTGTGTATACATGCTCCCACACGTCTTTGAATTACCTACTCTCCTCATCTGGCAGAAGCTATAATATAATTTCATGAAATATGGTTTGAGTGGCCAGAATATCCAGTCAAGCTGCCCAGTACAAACATATTATACAACCAACTACATAATCTCCTGAATGTCATTTTTGTCACATTATCACAGATTCATATAAAATGCCATGTAGTACATTTCAGCCGCTGATGTCAGCATCTGGTTGAATTATGGCCATTGAGAACACGGTGCTGCAAACATGAAAATAAATGAGCAGCAAATGTGAAAGTAAACGAAATCCCAGCGGGACAAAATGTACCAAAAATATTTAATATTGATTAGATGAACACTCGCCGTCGAGATACAGACAGTGCGTTATACTGTAATTTTGTTGCGACTTCACACAAATATGTTGGTTGACATTTATTTTCAATTTCAAACGTCAGCATGATTTTTTAGCAAGCAATTAGCTTTTGTAGTTTGTTTAAGTCATCTGAAACACTGCATCTGATGTCAATTTGGATAAAATGTGCTTCATAAATCCATGCTTCTGCTAATGTTGCTTTCTAGGGGAATTATTCCATGAAGTAATTAGAAATTATTTTTCATGTTGCATGTTCATCATAAGCAGTCGTTTGGTCGTACTAGTAATTACAAAGCACGTTCAATGCGCAACCATATTTTAAAGCTATTTTGGATTTCGTAGGACATCGCAACTGCACCCGTGTCCGTGTATTCCGTATCAGGTTTGGTAAAAGTTGAAAGCATGGTTTGTCGGGGTAGTGCGTTACAAGAAGCTGTAGCACGAGACAGAATGCATAGATGCACAACCTGCTACGTTGGCTTCAAGTTTCATACTGGCATTTCGTATAGAATAAAGCTGAGATCCATCGCACACAGCGTTGCGACTTCTGCCAATTTTTAAGCCGCAAGCAGACCTAAGTATACGACATATAAATATAATACATCGCTGCTTGGTGTGTACTTTGCAATTGCAATAGAGCAATCTGCAAAAACAAAAACACATGTATTAGCGCATTTTTTACTTCATGTATTAGTAACTGTTGGAGATACAAACTGAAGGATTCAAGCTACCCTTAAATCACATCATTTATAAACTATAAATTCTTAGCCAAACGATTGATTAAATTGTGCCATCATGTGTGATATTTCGTTCCCCAAGTAAAATGAACAAAAACATAAGAAATGTCATTCTGTAGCTGGTTGAGGGAAATCAATAACTACCTAACTGGTGGAAAATAAATTAAGAACTTTTAAACAATGTATATTTAAACTAAAACAATTACGAAATATTTTGCGTTTTGTCGACTTGCAGAATTACTGCAACCCATATATGTATCATGTGATGTATGTAATAGGAAACAGTGTCACTTTTTATTTTCACTCAACATATGTTTATTTCAATGAAAAACTCCAAACTTGTATCACACAGTAGCTGAGATCCTTGGGTGTGGTAGCTCCAAAAACGTCAGACGATATACTTGGCAAGGCCGTCAGTGAAAATACAAAATAGGGAGTAAAATGCCATATGAGAGCTTGCTTGTACGACGACGGAGGGAAAATGGAAATGTTAGCATATTAATGAACCAATTGTCGCATCGTTGAAACCCAATTTGAAGCAGAGTTAAGTATTGAAAGCAAACAGTAGAGCTAAGTTTCAAATGTGAACATTCTCTTTGATTTGCGTTTAGACACTTGTAAAGTGTAATCCCTACTTTGTTTGTAACAGGTTATTCTATACGACCAATGTCAATATACAATATCCTTGAACTTACTGCTGCAAATTCTTCTCCTAATTATAAAAATAGAATAACATTTTGAATAAATACCACTTTAACAACAAGAGTAACTTTTATGTTGCAAAGTCAGTAAGTCGTGAAAAAGAGAAAAAGTACAGCAGCCGTGTAACCAATAAAAAGTTATGCAAGAAACATAACGACTAGTAAGAAACTAAGTAAGGCAATTGTCAATGTCCGACAAATTTGGATAATGAAGTTTGAAGTTAACGACTTTTACTCACGCTTAGTATCTTACTTTGTTGTAACTGTAATTAAAGGATTTAAATGTAACTTTGTGATACCAAAATGCAATCTAATTGTTTCACCAATCTTAATGGTTGCCGAATTACATATAATTACATGACGTATACATTACCTCACTACAGGACTAAAGTTTTCCCAACGTCATACTGCAATTGCTGTTGCTGTACCTCCGGTACAAAATATTCCGTAACTTTTATATATTTTTGCAGATTGTTATAAAGTATTTTACAATAAATAATCAACGAAGTAAGGACAATACGTAGATGGAAGTGTCATTTTCGCAAAGTACAAGTGTCTGTCTTGGTTTTCAAGAGTTTTTGCCTTTTTGCACATTGGAAAGTGTTTTTGCTTGGTTTCTTATGATTCTATAATATAGGCACGAAGGCACGTATCAACTCCTCAATGGACTATTCCTTGCAAACATAGGCGCTAATTGTTGGTAGCAGTAATGAAAGCATCCTTCAGTTAAATTAATTGGACACCGGCATCCTTGTCATATGCCATCGTAATGAATTTTTAAAGAGCGTCGCTTATTAAAAATTGTTTTCGCAAATATTTTATGACACGATGTGACGTTAACTCAAACAAGACATTGCAGTTAACGTAAGTTTCCGTTGGCTTTTATATATGGAAATTGTCAAGTAGTCTATATTCTGGATGCCTACTTTGTTATATGCGATATATCTAACGGTTTGATATGATTTCAATTTTAATTTATAATAGCCCATGTTATTGAGTCATCTTCTTTTCTCAGAATATTATAATTGGGTTCGTTCATTTTCCAGTAGCATGTGACCGAGGCATGACTTACAAGATAAAATTGTTAGTTGTGAAACTAATAAAGTTGTCTCAAATTTCTGTCATGATTTTCTCTAAAAAATGTTTATGCCCAAGCAGGTATTCACGCCAGCAAAGTTTTATAATCCAATTAACTTTTGTCATATCTATTCTTCCTTTTCCGTCGCACTACCTCCACGCAAACTAATATTTACAGCAAATTGTTGTCGGTTGAGCAATCATCCTTCCATCCAACTAATGCTCCGATTTACTCCTCCTTTGTTAGAAATGCCATGTTGAACTGTATTCGTGTCTACTATATTTGTGAGTGTATCACAGAGCAGACGTGGAAATAATACATTTTATCGATTACATCACATGGCGGATATTGCCGTTACGGAAGTATAGTAACACGAAACTTTCAACTTGATGAGCTTGCATTGACAAAACAGTCTCTGACTTACAGTCACAATCCAGTAAACTGATAGTTGAACGGCTTGGAATTGAATGTTCTGGATGATTACATATCTAGAGTTCGTTACCTTGTTTTGCAATGCTTGAGATGCCAAGTTTAACGCAGATGTTGAAACGAATACAATAACCAATTTTTCTTATGGAATGTAATTTGATATACTACAATTTTGTACATTGATATCGACAACATGAGGGTCGTTGAATTGTTGGAAGTGCTGTGGCCGGAAACTCGAAATGAGGCTCACATTTATCCTTTTGCAATTAAGAAAGTAAAATGGATTGAACTTATCGAAAGTAACGAAAATCGTTACTTCCGCTGGATAAATAATTTTGTGTGCCTTATTCACTTACAATTTTTTAAGTCATCACTTTGGGTTCATTTTTTATTTTTGTTTTGAGATTTTTTAATGTTAAATATATTGCAGGCATCCGTTGTCTTGCGCCGAATAATATATTGTCTTAAATATATGCATTAGTAATCGTATGTATAACGCGCTATCATAAAAAATATGACACCGACTACTTCATAGCAAATGGTACCATTGGACAAACTAGCTGGTATGAAAATTTGCATGCGATGTAAGCAGTTTTCAGCTTTCCACGAGATGCTGTCATAATTATAAATTATGTTATCAAGGGAGCTTTGTTTAGAGATGGGGCAAAAACTTGAAAATGCTAGTAGGATCGTCAAACGACGGCAAACTATAAGTATCTGGTGACAAGTTGGAATAGTTTGGGAGGCATCTAATAATTTCAAGTGGAGTCATTGCAACGTGACTCGCCTCTGTAAATACATAACGATACCCACGCAGTTCTGATTGAACAATGAATGGAAAATAAAATGTTAGTTATCGATGCACCACGGAAAAGCGTTCCGTGAAATTCCTTTAGTTTTGAAGTGGGTGAACTTTCGTACCATTTATATAAATAGACTAATGATTCCCAGAACCGACATAAATCGCTTTTGTGGGACCGTTTGGTCAGAGTTTACAGCAGATTTGTTGTGTAATCCTTGCCGAAATTGTTTACGTAACTAATTTGTTAACAACAACTCACGAAACACCGATTTTGGTTCATGAACTTAGCCCCAGACAATTCCGCGAACTTAATCGGATATCAAAATTTGTGTCTCTGAACATTGGTGCCAATTCGCAGGCAAAAACATTTCTGGCGGCACACAAAAGCTAACCACACAATAATTCCTTCACGGACAATTTCGATGACGCCAATATATGGTAGCCGTATCCGTAAGTTAAAAGTAGGCGTGACGAGACCACAATCACCATGATTGAACGAGTATTATGTATGCGGTTTGAGTTAAATTAAACACAATGTAAGCAATCAAAATTTTATATGTATGTATGTGTATACAAGGGACAGATCACGGCGACGGAATGATGAATAAAAAAGGTTAACGTAAACTGTGATCTTGCACAAAAACTTCAATTAAAATTAAATGATGTAATCTAGTTCTAAAAAACACTAGACGTCAAATATGCATAAAAGAACAAACAATTACATTGCGACAAACTAAGAATTCCAGGTAGTCATTAATGCAAAACATTTAACTTCATCGCTTTTATGCCTGATGAGATAACTACATCCATTTGCACATTGGATCTCTAGTAGGTGATTGACGTGGCATTTTACTGGAAATTCCGTCTCTGCACAGACTATCTCTAATGTATGTATCTGATTAGCCTGGGACATATTTCGTGAAATTAGAAACCACTGAATGTGTTCATTAAAAATAGTCATGAGTAGCAAAATAACGTACTTTTAATGTGTTCCCGATTGGGAAGGATGGTTCACTTCCCATACATGTTTTTGGAGCCATTTTGTCTTCACTACTACAATTTCTACAAAAAGGAGCTCCAATCTCACCCTGACGCCATTGTAACTTTGGTTCGTTTTTATGCGGCAACCAAATGTAAGTACACGTAACATAACTCAAGCACATTGCTAATAAGGGCACTCTGTCAATATCCTTGAACGTGAACTTGTTCAATATGCAGTTACACTTTCCAAGAGCCATCCTGCAACGCCAGTCTCTATTTAAGAAGCATTGTCGTTCCTTGAAGAGGATCTGTGAGCATCTATTTATGAAGCAGAGCCTATCAATGAAAACATTGGGAAAGTTTGGATGCGTGACGACTATTCAATAAATATGACAGATAAGTCGCCGGTTTCTCATGGTTAAAGATGACCTTGTTCAATTATCGCTGCGTTTATTTGTAAACATGAAAGAAAGAACCGTAAGGTTGTTTACTTAACTTAAAATAAATTACTCACATTTATACAATACTTTAATCAGTGAAAGCCACTGGGGAATTTATTTGTTATATTATATGTAACATATTGAATTCTTACGCGCTGGATTTAATTTAATTCATAATTCCTGAGTCAGTGAAAACAAATTTTCAGAGGCGTGTATATTAATGCTTAAAAACAAACTTTTACAATTTAATTGATTAAACCGAACACCGTCATGTTAATTGATGCTATCGTACAATACACAAACTTTTTGACACCAATGGCGGTTTTCATTATTATGTTAGCGTAATTTTTATTCAGCGGAATACTTGATGCTATACCACAACATATGTTTGCGTTAATTATATGATAATACAATTTGTTTCACCACCTGCTGCTTCTACAATTTTACTACATACGTACTTTCTTTGTCACCGTGATAACAACTACTTTGACTTCTGAAATTAGTAGATACTACTATATCAATAGCAACTGTTCCTTTAACGTACGTGGTTACGCGCTACATGCTTTCATCGGAGAGCATATCACTGGCCCAGTCAAAACTTCATCTCGTTCAATTCGTTCTATTTCCTCAAGACGAAATCTCCGCCTACATGCCTCACAGTCACTATCGGTATTCAAATAGGCTCCAACATATTGATTGCTTGATGCCGACACAAAACTTAATATGGGATACGGATTTGTATTCGGATCCTCCCTTAAACGACTTTGGAATGAGTTCGACTCATATGCTCTGTTATACACATTCATACGACTTTGCATATTATATTGCTGCAACCGAAGGCCGGCGTAATACGTTTGACAAAAGCTACAAAAGTATGGTTCCGGTCCGCCCACATCTCTTGTCTGTCTTCTGCTGATAAGACGGATGGGATTTGCTGCACGTTGGTGGCCACTTGCATTCCGTCTGGCGTAACGAAGACGTTTGTATGATCGGCGTATTGCTAGCTGGACATCTTTGCTGAGAAAGCAATATCCAACGGCGATATACATACCCTAGGGAAATAAGGCAAAACACTGATGAGCTTCTTATGGGGATTTGAAACATTACAAACTAAAATAGAATGAATGTAGTGGAAAGTTATAACTTTATATACCTGAGTGGACCCTAGAAGGGCATTGGCTGTTACGTAATACTTGTGGAGACTTCCACCAGGATTGTAGATGAAGAGGAGATTGCTCACTCCGAGCAGCGGAACAAGAAATATCATCGATATTGCAGCTCGCCTAATAAAGTCAATTACTAATTTTACTGTTTGCTTATATTACGGGATCCAACAAATTGCTACCTTATGTGTCCCGTGTCCGCTGATTCAACTCTGTTGTTTTTAACGGTTCCCACCAAAATCCTTACAATTTTTACGAGAAGCAGTAGGTTTACCTTGTACGATGGAGCGAACGCAAAATTAATTAACATCCAGGATAAATAAAAAATGAGAAGCGAAATATCTTTCGCTAGACATACCATAAGCACAATGAATATTGGCAGTGCCACAATCCAAATTTCCGGCATTTTGCTATATCCCTGCCAACACTTTATCGGGTGATTCACTTCCATAATGGTCCCGTACGTTACTATAATAACCAGTGGGAAAACTGAAAGCAGGAGCGATACAATTAGATTCCGTATAAAACATTTTCATTGAATATACTTGAATGTTTAGAAAATGGGATAATTTTAATTAGTGAAGCTGTTACATACGCCACCCAATACAATAGTAAATCTTGAATGGGACCTCTCCATCAAATACATTTGAGCTCAGCTTGCCGCTGATGTAAATTCCCTGAACAAACATCCAGTTTACAGAGGCCATCGTTGCGTAAAAGTACACAGAAAGAACTGCTTTGCAAATGAAATCCTGAACGAAATGAACGCCAGTTGTAAGTATGTCAGCTACTTAGCATGATGATGTTTCTTTTGAGATCGTGCTATCTATTCGAATTATATACATGGCCTTGACTTTGACTTACCCAACTTCGAAAGTTGATGGAACTGCTAAATATATCCGGTTCCGTGATCACCAAAAGTAACGCGTATCGAATAAGCAGAGCCAATAATAGTTGCTTGAGGATGTGTGTCCGATCGCATTGTAAGCATCTACAAATAGGTGGTCAATATCCCAATTAGTTTTTTTTCAAAAGAGTTTTTCGGGCCTTTGTAACTTGCCTGAATTTCTGGAAAATGAGCACAGCTGGAATGAGACAAATCAGGGATAGTATTGAGCCAAAAAACAAGATGTACTGGGAGTGAACCATCAAAGTATCCTCTTCATCCTAAAGCAGATTATTTTGACAGCAACCCAAAAATTTTTAACAACTGGATTCTATGACTTACAAATTTACCAAACTTCGAACGAATTCCTGATAAGATTCAGCACACTCGGAGTAATCTGTCCAGTTGCCCCACAACCATTTTCCGTTCTGCTGACAAACTCGGTATGCGTTTCCTACAGCATTTATGGCAAAAGACGGCTGTGTCTGCATAAATGTGTCTCGGCAGCTTCTAAATACCATTTCCCCTGCTGGTGTGGTGGGCCAGCAGTACACATTATCCCAGCTCGCATTGCAGTATTTTCCTAATGTCAGCAAAGGAATCATACATTTAAAGTGATTTAGCCCTTAAATTTTAGCACAGCAATATAAATGTGGAAATGCTATTACCTTCTTCGTACTCTGCAGGTGGATGCGACCACGAATTGAGTAAACACTGCACACCTAATACAGAGTTTCCCACCTTGTTTAGTTCTGCAATTTGCCAATCGCACAGGGATATCCCGAGATTACTCCTACTTTCACGTACCAATTTATCAACGGTGAGTGGAAACAGTAGCCCGTCTGTGTCTTCCTTATGGATATCCATATCGCTCACAATATAGTATTTGCCTCCCTTAAATATTGTCGCTTATTTTGTCTAAACAATTTGATAATGTGCACAAGGATTTTAAGAAGATCGCAAATTAAAATGACGGGTTTTCCAATCTTAATCGAATGTATTGGCTGGATCGCACAACCAGCTCAGGGCTCGTTCCGACGGCGACTGAAAGCTGAGGTAGGCACACAAGCCTATTTTATTGTGACATAAGTCAAGCCCATGTTTGCCGAAAATCCGCGGACTCAGTGAACTCAAGCCTGTTATACGCTTTCTCCAAATCTGCTTCCATTTGTACATACTTACATAACTATTACCTCTGCTTCGTAGCGTACTGCCGTGAGTGAGATGTGCATGCATGAAGTTTAATCAAACATCGTGTTACACGGGCTCTCTCCAATTTCCACTGCACTCCACAGTGGTAGTTATGGTACAAAGAGAAATGTTGCAACAATTTAATATCCGTAGGGGGTCTAGGGCTATGAGGACTACACGTCTACGAGACAAATGTTGTTCGTGATACGACTTGTTCCAGGAACGTACGTGGAAAACAACGGAGAAACATTGTGTGCGGGGGACGCTATTTACGTATAATTTGAAAGTCAAAAACACGACAACAAAGGGAACAAAATTTCTGTGAATTTGTATCCTTAAATATATATCAAATAGTTTTACATTAACCACTATTCTTCCTATAAATTGAATAAGACACGGAAAATGTGGTAACGTGTAGTTGTAAAGAGAAACCATACTATCGAGCAGCAATTCCAGGTAAGCATAATTTTGGTGCGCATAAGAAAGTAACCTGATCACTCTCCGATTTCAATGTCATCTGAAAGCATGCGAGTAAAGGGAGACTTTTGTATCTGACGCAACGACTACATCTGCTGAAGTTTGATTTGGGAACATAAAGCGCATTATAAAATATAAAGCGGTGACATATAAGATCTAGGCAATTCGCAACACTGACAATTAGGGACACAGTGGGTGTAGCTGAGATTGCTCATGTTAGTCTTAATAAGTGAAAAGTGAAAGTAGATACCTGACCCCGTGCGTTCAGCAAAAAACATTGAACCGTCCATACATAGAGGAATAGACCAGCGCGCTTCTAAGCAAGTACATATACGTCATGCAACACTGCGCCACAGGTCAGTCGTGTACTTCAAACGAGACGGCACATGAACCGCGCCACGAAACACAATTTGAGCACGGAATCACGTTTTCCATTTTGTAGTGGGAGTAGTCCGTCTGAAAACCATTGTCCATTATTTATGAACTGAATGGATACCAACTTTCACTGAAATGGACAGATACATCTTTTATATTTCCATTAAGTAACGTCGGGCATTTCCTATGGACGCCGCAGGTTCAAACACGGACGCTGATGGACCTTTCGTCATTTGACGAACGACCGACATTAACGGAAAGGAACATTTTAATACATAATGAAAGCGGTTGTTAAGCTGAATTGAAGAGACACTGTCTAAGTTTTCCATGCGATCTGTACGGTGATCAATTACAATTTATTATGCGCAGTTAATGTAGTTACGTGGAGTTTCCATCTTGAAAAATTACAGTTGGTTTTACTGAAGCAAAGCATACCATGTGACAGAAACGCGACTTATTCAACGAAACTAGAAATGGAGTAAATGAGCGTGATGTAATTGCGCTCTAGTTGGGTTAAAACTTGTAGGTATACAAGTTTAACGCCCACAAGGCTGTCATCCCACAAACCACGTCGTGGGCTGATTAATTGTATTACATTTCTGAACGTGATTTATAGAAGTACTTAGTTCCTAACGACATAATTTTATGTAATTGTGGTTCCAACATAATATTAGGTACATATGTCTAGTAAATTTTTTTGACGCGGTATAATGATAACTTCTAAGTCTCCTACTTAAGTAATATTCAATCAGCCACTCTCTCAGTGATCATTTGATAAAATGTGCACTTTGTGTTTCTCTTCAGTTGTAAACTACTGCCACATTTGAGAGATATGGGTCTCATGCACCTTAGTCGTTAGTGATTTACCTTCCTTATAAAATCTGAAACACTGTTGATAGCACCCTTCTCCCCAAATATTTTTCCTAGTGCCCATTTAGTATCTTCCCGGCATTCCGTTACAGACGGGAATACCAGATATACTGCAAAAGTGTCCATACATCCGCAGGCCGGTATTAACCAGAACGCACTGATTGGCCGTACATCCACATACTTTATGCTCGCCACCGTGCAAATTACAATCATGTAGAAAAATGTTCCAAAAAATATTTGCAGCCATTCGGACATAACCTTCTCTACCGTGGAAAGTGCCACCATTACCTTTAGATACCAAAACAGGAATTCCTTTATGTTCATTATTTTTTAGCACGCGAATGCATTTCGTCCACACTTCCAGCCAGTACATGAGCATTGTGAGGCATGCCACATAAGTGCTTGTTGCCTCTACCATGCATCACATCCCTATAATATGACGACTAACTGTTGAAATTAGCTGCGCGTTTTTACATGTCAGGGAAATGTTGTCGGAGCAAACCTTTGGATATATAAAGTAGTGACATATGCTATGTTTAGAAATGGGTCAAGGTTGCGATAAATAGCAAACGGGGACGAACATACTTCAATAATTCGGAGCGTGTTTATCGTGAGATTCATGAAAATCCCAATGTATTTCCAGACTCTTCCTTGAAGTACGTCTTCTCGTCCTTTCGAATTTGCCAGATCCGCTGTCGACAAGAAAATAGTTTAATTCATTCATTCTAAGGGCATTCAAATATGGACGGTCATGCAACGTACCTAATTTTGTGCATGTTACCCGCATTTTCACAAATCCATCCAAGATTTGGTCAAGATAGTAGACCAAAGTGGCCGGTGTCAGCACGATATAGCAGCCCACCGGAAACACTGCAGCGGAGAATACGGTTGATGCGAATACCGAAATGTGAGGCAAATGCTTCACACATTATTGTAATTATTTCAACAATATTTATCTTGATATTTGTTGGAATGAACGATGTTTGAGGTCATATTTTTTATAACTAGTAAGGTGTAAGCCTTTATACATAACTACCGGAAGTGCGATGAATGCCCAATTAACAATCCAAATACACATTTGACCAGTTACAATATGTTTCGTAAGCTCAAATTGAACCTACCATTGGATTTGCACAATAAAAAAATTTTCAGGTCGGAGACCCCTCCACCTTCCAGACGCCATCCAGGCGACAGTGGAGTGGTTTGACCCATAGTGCTTTGACAAAAAATGATCGTCTTGAACTCCTCTATCGATTTGCACAATAACATTTTTTGGCGATATGCTGACCCCACCCCTCAGACACGTCGACCTCTCTACTTCCGGTCATTGACAAGGTCCATGGCTGAAAATCAATAGGGTTCGTGGCCTTGGCCCAAGGTACCTCTATGCCAAATTTGAGCCAAATCGGTCAACGTGGAGGGAAGTTAGAGTGTTCACAGACAGACAGACAGACAGACGGACGGACAGACAGACAGACAGACGGACAGACAGACAGACAGACGGACGGACAGACAGACAGACAGATCAATCGCTATAACTACCTTTCAAGCATTTCATGCTTCCGGTAGTTAATAACTAACTTTATTTGACGTTTCGACTTCCACAAGTGGGGGCGAGGATACAGTAACACATCCCTGTAAACTAAAAATCACCATAGCTATGCCGCTGCAATAAATACATTGTAATTGTTTTAAACGGTAAACGCCAACCATTGATACTGATAATCAGTATTTGTAGTCTTATGGGAATATGTAGTTGTTTGTCGAAATCAGAAGTTGATAATCCGTAGTTTTTAGTATTAATCGTAAAAAATGAAAAATGGTCGTTTAGCGTTAAACCCTTAGAAATTTTCAAAATATGACATCAGATTCGGTTGTTTGGTGAGAAAAACTCTATAATCATGTGTCATAATATGTATGTTGCTATTAAAAAATAAAGTTCTAACGGTTTCTAACGGTTGCCGTTGACTAATTTGGCCCAATTTCAATTCGGAATGTCATTGGTGGCCAAGGGACTTGTGTACCAATCTTGAGTTACGTTGGTTGAAGCATTCGGAAGTTATCGCTTGGACGCACGGAAAGAGAGAGACAGGCAGACAGACAGACATCTTCACGTACCGCAAGGTCCCGTCGTCCTGTTTTTATAATATAACTTCGTTACATAATGAAGGATATCTGGAACGGTTTCATCGGACACACGGGTCCACCACCCCGACCCACGGGGTCAACCCACTTGTATGCAATCACCCCTCCGGGACTAGTTTTCCAAGGGAATTTAATTGTGTACCTTCAAGAATTTTGTATTGTCTATCAGTTACACGGTTGAATTTTGCAATAATTTCTTTTTCTTAAAATGCAAGGCATATTTTATCGATATCGATCCTTGAGACGTTGCAGCGGGAAAAGACAGCGGATTTAACATATGGTTCCTTTACAAAAATTGTTCGAAGCTTTCAAGTTCTCTTTCCGAATCCTCAATATATTTTTTTATATATAAATATAATGTATATACAAATATAATGTATAAATAAATATAATTCATAAAGTTACCCCTGCACACAAATTTTGGTGAAATTGAACCGTGTGACTTTTCGGCGTAGTGATTTTAAGACATCTTGATAATAATGCAGTATAGAAAACATTTGATATTGTAGTACATTTATATGTAGCCAACGGAAAACCTTGCTTGCAAGGGGTTGTACTATATTACGTGAATGTAATGTAATGAATGGAGGTGTAAATTAAGGCCAGTAATATAATAAAGAGTCGCCGGTTTTACATAGTGAAAGTTGACCATGTTCAATTATCATTGCGTTTATTTGTAACCATGGAAGAATGAGCCGTAAGCATGTATGCTGACCTTAGTGTATATTGCTCACATTTACCCAGTACTTGTTTAAGTGAAAATCATTGTTTCAATGGGGCCACTGGGTAATTTGTTATGTTGCATGTTTCGGAATAAACACTCACGGGCTGTATTTATGTATTGCCTGTTTCCTTGAGTGTTGCCCTTGAACATAAATATTCCGAGGCGTATATATTAATGAAAAATAACAAACTGTTACAATTTAATTGGTTGAACGCAACACCTGCAGGTAAATTGATGCTGTCGTACACTACAAAAATTTGCGATAGCAATGGCGGCTCTCAAACTTATGCTAGCCTATTTTTTATTCAGATTTACACTTGATTCCACAACATAATATTACATGTTTGCTTTAATTTGCAACTACATGATAATATAATTTGTTTCATGACATGCCGTTCCTACAAATTTAATACATACATGCCATTACAGCATTTCTTTGGCACGGTGATGACTACTACTTTAACCTCTCAAATTATTAGAATTTACTCTTTCAATAGCATCTATTTCCTGGATGAAATTTCCCCAACATACGTGATTACGCGCTGCATGCTTTTATCGTAGAGCATATCACTGGCCCTGTCAAAACTTCTTCTGGTTCAATGCGCCCTATTTCCTCAAGAAGAAATATACGCCTACATGCCTCGCAGTCACTAACGGTATTCAAATAAGCTCCACCAAATTGGTTGCTGGATGCCGACATGAAACTTAATATAGGATACGGATTTGTATTTGGATCCTCCCGTAGACCATTTTGGGAAGCGTTCCACTCAAGTCCTCTGCTAAACAGCTCGTGCCGACTTTGTATATTATTTTGCTGCAATTCAAGGCCCGCGTAATGCATTTGACAAACGCAACAAAAGTAAGGTTCCTGGCCGCCTACAACTCTTGTCTGTCTTCTGCTGATAAGTCGGATGGGATTTGATGTACGTCGGTGGCGAACAGCATTCCGTACGGTGTTACGAAGACGTTTGTATAATCGGCGTATTGCGAGTTGGACATCTTTGCTGAGGAAGCAGTATCCAACGGCGATATACATACCCTTGGACAATAAGGCAAAATATTGATGAGCTTTGTAATTTGGAACATTACACACTAAATTAGAATGAATATAGTGGAATGTTATAACTTTATATACCTGAGTGGACCCTAGAACGGCATTGGCTGTAATGTAATACTTGTGTAGACTTCCTCCAGGATTGTACACGAACAATAAATTGCTCACTCCGAGAAGCGGGACCAGAAATAGCATCGATATTGCAGCTCTCCTGGTACATAAAGTCAACAGCCAATTTTCCTTTATTCGGTATATACCTCTAGCATTGGTAGAATCTCCAATATATTCCTACCTGATGTGTCCCGTGTCAGACCATTCAACTCTGTTGTTTTGAATGGTTCCCACCAAACTTGTAACGATTTTTACGAGAAGCAGTAGGTTCACCTAGTATTATGGAGCGACCACAAAATTAAATTACATACATGATAGATTTTTTGTAATGAAGGACAAAATTATGTTTGGCCGGATATTTTACCATAAGAACAATGAATATTGGTAATGCCACAATCCAAATTTCCGGCATTTTACTGTACCCTTCCCAACACTGTATTGGGTGATTCACTTCCATAATGATGCCGTACGTTACTACAATAACCAGTGGAAGAACTGAAATGACGATCAATGCAAATAGTAGTTTCAGTGAAAAACATTTTCATTTTTAATTCTTCAACATTTAGAATATGAGATTATTTTGTAAATTGTGAAGATGTCACATACGCCAGCCAATGCTATAGTAAATCTTGAATGGAGCCTCTCCTTCAAATACATTTGCACTGAGCTTCCCGCTAATGTATATTCCCTGAACAAACATCCAGTTGACAGAGGCCTTCGTTGCGTAAAAGTACACAGAAAGAACTACTTTGCAAATGATATCCTGAAAGAAATAAGTTCCAGTCGCATGTCAGCCATCATCATCATGCTTCTTTTAAGATCCTGTCCTCCACTCGAAATACACGCAATTTCTTTAATTGGACTTACCAAACTTCGAAAGTTTATGGAACTACGAAATATATCCGGTTCCGTGATGACTAAAAGTAGCGAGTATCTTAAAAGCATGGCAAGCAATAGTTGTTTGAGAATTTGTATTCGATCGCATTGTAAGGATCTAAAAATAGGCGTTCAATATCAAAATTACATTCAGAAAGAGTTTTTTTTCTCTCAATCAACAAGATTTCGGATCGATGCAACTTGCCTGAATTTCTGGAATATGATTACAGCTGGGATGAGACAAAACAGAGATAGTATTGAACCAAAAAACAAGATGAACTGAGACCGAATCTTCAAAACATCTTCTTCTTCCTAAAGCACAGTATTTTCTACAGAAACAAAAAAAATATTGCAAGTGGTTGTTATGTTATACTAATTTACCAAAATTCGAACAAATTGCTGATAAGATTCGGCACATTCGGAATAATCTGTCCAATTTCCCCATAACCATTTGCCGTTCTGCTGACAAACTCGGTATGCGTTTCCTACAGCATTTACGGCAAACGACGGCTGCGTCTGCATAAACGTGTCTCGACAGCTTCTAAACACCAATTCCCCTGCTGGTGTGGTGGGCCAGCAGTACACATTATCCCAGCTTGCATTACAATATTTTCCTAATATCAGCAGATATAATCACACAATCATAAACACGGGCATCAAAGTATGTAATTCTGGCAGCGAAATATAAATGTGGAATATGTTTTACCTGCGTCATATTCTCTTGGCGGATGGACCCACGAATTGAGTAAACACTTCACACCTAATATAGATTTCCCCACCTTGTTTAGTTGTGTAATTTGCCAGTCGCGTAAGGACATCCAGAGATTGCTCCCAATTTCTCTTGCCAATTGATTAACAAGCAGTGGAAATCGTAGCTTAACTTTGAGTTCCTTATCTCCATCCATTACGATCTAAATATAGCACTTGTCTCCCATAAGTATTGTTGTTTATATTATTAAACCAATGAGACGAGAATCACGATATTAATGACTTGACAAAATAGAAGAATGAGTTTGTAAAACGAATCACACATCCAGCTTAAGTCTCGTTCCGACGCTGACTGAAAGTAGAGGTTGACAAACCACCCGATTTTATTCTAACAAATCAAGACGATCTTTGGAGAAAATCCCAGGTCTGAACCCAAGCCTGTTGTTCGCTTTCTCCAGTCCTGCTTGGTTTTGTAGAAACTTACATAACTGTTACGTGTGCTTCGTAGCGCATTAACGCGATTGAGATGAGCATACACGTATTATTTAATACAACATCGTATTATAAGGGCTCCTTCCAATGCACTCCACTGTCATGGTTGTAGTAGGAACAGAAATGTTATATCAATTTAATATCCGTGGGGGGTAGCTAGAACGTATACTTCTAGAACGACTACACGTCTACAAAGCAAGTTTTGTTGTGATATAACTTGTTCCGAGAAAATATGCGCAAAACAACTGCCAAGTGTATTGTGTGCGGGGGGACGCTATGTATGTAATAATTTGAAAGTCAAAAACACGACAACAAAGGAAACACAACTTCTGCGAATTTGTATCGTTAATCATATAACAAACGGTACTACATTATCCACTATTCGCCCATAAAAACGAGTGGAGGACGGAAAGTGTTGTATCGTTTGGTTGTAAAGTGAAACCAGACTATTAAGCTATAATTACGATTACGCAAAATTGTGGTGCGCATATGCGGGTAACCTGATCGCTCTCCGATTACAATGTCATCTCATAGAATGCGAGTAAACGCCTGAGACAGTTATATCTGAGACGAGGAAAACATCGGCTGAAATTTGATTTGGCAACACCATGTCAAACACTATACAATATGAAGCAGCGAAATATAAGATGGTGGCAATTGGCATTTATGACAATGATACAATTAGTGAAACCGTGATTACTCATGATACCCATAAATGCTTCAAAATATAACGCTTTATTAGTGCCCTATGAGTGCAGAAATTACTACGGCAACGTTACCACTGACAACTACGTTGATCAAATTTTAAAACATCGACGGTAAACAGCTTAACAGTTTGTAAAGTTACTCTTTTTTGCATAATGGTAGCGCAAACCAGTTGATGTAGTTTTACCCAAAAATGGATACGGAGATAAATTTCGATACGTAGAATCAGAAAATGCCATTGCTACCCAGTTACATTGATTGCGGCGCCGTCCATAAGACAAAATGGCGTGAAGTGTCCCATTGCAGTAGTCAGCTCGTAGCGACATAATCGTAGGTAATTGTGGTTTCGACTTTATAAGAGGTATATGTATATAGACAATTTGTTTGTCGCTAGACAATATCCAGTTGCAGATCTATTATTTAAGCAATATCCCATCAACTACTCTCTCAGTGACCGTTTGATACTATGTGTACTTTGTGTTTCCCTTCAATTCAAAACTACTGCCACGTTTGAGAGATATGGGTCTCAGGTACCTTAGACGTTTGCGACTTACGTTGTTATTGAAATCCGAGAAACCTATGCTACTTTAATATAATAGCCTTTTATTACAATGCGATACAAATTGCTTGTATTAAATTCTACTCACTATAACATGACTACAATACGACGTGACTACGCACTATACGCATGTGTCGTGGAACATTTAAAAACTCTCTTTCGTTCAATGTATTCCATTTCCGCAAGAAGAAATTTCCTCCTACATACCTCACAATCACTACATGTACTCAAACAAGCTCCACTGAATTTATTTCCTGACGTACACCTGAAACCTAATATGGGATATGAATTTGTATTCTGGTCATCTACTAAACCATTTTGCATTAGAGTCAACTCGCGTTCTCTACTAAATAGTTCCAATCGATTTTGCACATTATTTTGTTGGAGGCGAAGACCAGAATAATGCATTTGACACAAACTGCAGAAGTAAGATTCCAGATCTCCGGATTGTACAACACCTCTTGTCTGTCTTCTGTTGATAAGACGGATGATATCCGCGGTATTTAGAAGGCGACCTGCATTCTGTCCGGCGGTACGATAACGCTCGTATGATCGGCGTATTGCTAGACGGACATCTTTGCTGAGGAAGCAAAACCCGACAGCGATATACATTCCCTTGGGAAAAATATAGCAACTTTAATTAGCATACCAGGATGGACGGACTGGAAACTCAAGTTCCAGATATATAAGCCCAGACAAAGCATATATAAATATACCTGCGTGGAGCCAAGAATTGAGTTCGCTGTAATGTAATATTTGTGGAGAGTTCCACCAGGATTGTATATGAATAGGAGATTACTCACGCCAAGTAGAGGAAAAAGAAATATCATGGATATTGCAGCTCTCCTTGTAAAGTCAGTAACTAAATTAAATTGTTTGCATATTTGCATATTCTAATAGAAAGTAAAATATTTGTTACCTTATGTGTCCCGACTCGGAGGATTTAACTCTGTTTTTAATCGTTCCCACCAAAATCCACACAATGTTTACGAGAAGCAGTAGATTTACCTAAAATTATGGGTGGAACGCATACTATAATAATAGACAATGTAGCTTGATTTTAAATGAGAACCAACTAATTATTTGCCGGACATACCATAAGCGCAATGAATATTGGCAGTGCCACAATCCAAATTGCCGGAAGTTGGCTATAACCTTTCCAACACTTTACCGGGTGGTTCATTTCCATAATGATTCCGAATATTACTACAATGACAAGTGGGCAAACTGAAAACACGAGCAAAACAAGTTGTGACAGTATAAAACATGTTCATTTATAATGCGTGAGCATTTATAATATGTGGCAATATTAATTTGGTAAGATGTGAGATACCCCAACCAATAGAATAGTACATCTTGAATGGAGCCGATCCGTCATGCACAGTTGAACTAAGCTTCCCATTAATGTATATTCCTTGAACAAACATCCAGTTTACAGAAGCAATTGTTGCATAAAAGTAAAGAGCAAGAACTGTCCTGCAAATGAAATCCTGCAACAAATACATACACGATGTATGCATGCCAGCTATCAGCATCAGGTTTCTTTTGAGATCGTGTTATATATATATGAATTTGACAGACTTTAATTTCATTTACCACAGTTCTGAAGTTTATGGAACTGCTAAATATATCCGGTTCTAAGATCACAAAAAGTAACGAGTATCGAATAAGCAGTGCAAACAGGAGTTGTTTCAGGATGTATGTCCGATCGTTGTGCAAACATCTGAAAGACGGGAAAGAGAAAGAAAGTAGATTGTCAATTGAACTTTGCAACAGAATTTTTCAGTCAATTTCATTTCGGCCCTTTGCAACTTGCCTGAATTTCTGGAAAATGAGCACTGCTGGAATGAGACAAATCAAGGATAGTATTGAGCCAAAAAACAAGATGTAATGGGAACGAACCATCAATGCATCCTCTTCATCCTAAAGGACAAAAGGTTTTTCAGGTACCAAAATTTTATAACAACTGATTTCTATGACTAACAAATTTACCAAAGTGCGAACAAATTCCTGATAAGATTCAGCACACTCGGAGTAATCTGTCCAGTTGCCCCATAACCATGTTCCGTTCTGCTGACATACTCGGTATGCGTTTCCTACTGCATTCAATGCAAAAGACGGCTGCGTTTGCATAAACGTGTCACGGCAGCTTCTGACT
Source organism: Sinella curviseta (assembly GCA_004115045.4). Lineage (NCBI taxonomy): Eukaryota > Metazoa > Arthropoda > Collembola > Entomobryomorpha > Entomobryidae > Sinella > Sinella curviseta. The sequence goes on from CM023203.3 coordinate 19,446,126, forward strand.
ACCATTTCGCCTGATGGTGTGGCTGGCCAGCAATACACATTATCCCAACTCGCATTACAATATTTTCCTAGTGTCAGCAATTCAAATCACTCAATCAAAAACACGGTCATACAATAATAAATTAGACGAGATAAATGTAAGGAAAAAATCCGTTTACCTTTGTCAAATCCTTCTGGTTTCTGGGACCATGAATTGAGTAAGCACTGCATACCTAATCTCGAATTTCCCACCTTGGTTAGTTCTTCAAATTTCCAGTCGGGTAATGATATCAGCACATTACTCCCACTTTCTCTTACCAATTTCTCAGCGATGGGTGGTAACCGTAGCTCTTTTGTGTGTTCCATATCGTCATCCATTTCACTCTGGATATAATTCTTTGTGTTGCGTAAATATCCGTTGGGTCATCAAAACAATTCGATGATGAGCACAGAATTATTAATGTGGTCACAATATGAAAATGTGAGTTTTTAAAACCGCAAGGAATCGATTGACGAAACGCACGGAAATAGACAGGGACAGAGTTCCCTAATCGCAACCGTCCAGTTCAGGACTCGTTCCGATGGTGACTGAAGGTTGAGGTAGAGATGCCACCCGCTTTTATAGTGACATCAAACAAGACAATTTCTGGAGAAAATCCTCTGACTCACTCAGTGACCCCAAGCATGTTTCAATCCTGCTCGAGCTTTGCGTAGCCTCACATAAGTGTAACATGTGCTCCGAAGCGTACTAACCGGAATGAGGTGAGTATACATGTATTTTAATCAAACGTGTTATTACATGGGATTCCTCCAATGCCCCTCACAGTGATGTTTATTGTGAGGAGAGAAATATTGTAGACATTTAATATCCTTAGGGGGTATCTAGGTGGACCAGGTTTTTTGCGATAGGACTTGTTACGAAATCATACTTGGAATGCAACTTCTGAGAAGTATTGTTCGTGGTGAACGCAGTGCACGTAATAGGTTTAGAGTGAAAAAGATGATAACAAAGGCAACACAACCTGTCCTAGTACCCAAATGGAATGACAAGTTTCAAGATCAAAAGTAGAAATGCGCGCAAGCAAATGAGGTACATTGACGCCACAGTCCCAGTGACTCGTCCATTTCAAGAAAAGCGGCAAAGTAGCTTATGTTATATTCTTTAATCAACGCAAATGGACTTGTATCCTTACATATAACAAATCGTCCCTGTACAAATCATTGAGACTGAAGGCTATTCACTGACAATCCAGCAATCACGTTATCTACCGTGGATGTTGTAGCATAAATTATACATGAATTAAAACATTTCAGTATTAATAAATAACATCCATTTAATAAATGAAATCGTTATGGTTCATATCTCCATGTAACGTTGTATGTGTTGTACGTATCCTAAGCAGTAGAATGAATTTGTCCCGTTTTTATGAGAGCACTCTCTGACATTTTAAATCACGATAATACATTTCAATGCAAATGCGATAATGCAACGCTCGTTGAATGTATGAGACTTTGGTATGTCATGCAAAGCCAACATCTGCTGAAATTTGATTTGGAAATAGCAATTTGGAAAAGCTTCAATATGAAGGGGATGAACACATATGGTGAAGATCAAGGTCAAGGCAATACCATTTACTGACAAATGGGGACAAAATGGGTGAAACTGATTGCGAGAGATTACGCTAGGTATCCATAACAGGCCTCGAAAACGTAAATACTGTTCTCAGGTTTCACTCTGAAGTCCCTAATGGAGTCGTTGTTGCTGGCAAGGGTATTCAAGTTTTCATGGTAAATGAAAAGTGAAAGTGATTACGTGGGCGTGGATTAAGGAAACTAAACATTGTACCGTCCATTCATACGGACATTTACACTCACCTATTCAGGCAGGACACCTTCCCACGCCATGCAATACTGAGACACAAGTCTAAAGTGTGCTCCAAAAGAGACAGCACATGTAACCTAACCACTGCATGGATCGAACAAAACATAACGCAAGCACGAAGACACGTTTCGTATCGTCTAGCGGGAGTATTTAATCTGAAACCGCCGTCAATTTTTTATGAACTCGTCGTCCAACTTTTACTGCAATTAACGGCGTTAATTTGCTTCTTGCCATTGTGGTAACGTCACGCATGTTGTATGAAAGCCAGAGAATCAAAGTGGTACACTGACAGATGTTTTATTACTTGATGAGGCTGTAATGGATACAAACATTTTAATGAATAATGAAAGTTGTCGCTAGGCTTAATAGAATGAATTCTTATACATAGTTGAGTTCTATGTGGACAGTTCTGTAAGGTGGTCAATTCCAATTTATTATTTGCAAATACCGAATAAACATCACTTTCGATAATAATGATGGAACGTGTAACATTGTTGGTGACAAACCACTAAATGTACGTATGGATACGTCTAATAAAAATCTATTAGTGAATTCTATGCTAATAACTGCATCGAAACGCTTTGCTTGCACGAGCTCCTACTTGAGCAATATTCCATCAACCACTCTTTCCGTGACCGTTTGATAAAATGTACACTTTGTGTTTCGCTTTAGCTCAAAACTACTCCCACATTTCAGAGATATGGGTCTCATGCATCTTAGCCGCTTGAGATTTACCTTCTTGTTAAAATCCGAAAAACGATTATTAACAACGTTTTCCCCAAACATTTTCCTAAGTATCCCTTTAGTATCTTCTCTACATTCCGTCACAAATGGAAACACCAAGTATACCGCAAAAGTGTCCATAAATCCACATGCCGGAATAACCCAAAACACGGTGATGGGAAGTGCATCGATATACTTAATACTTGCCACGGTGCAAATCACAATCATGTAGAAAAATGTTCCAAAAAATATTTGGAGCCATTCTGAAATTACCTTGTCCACCGTGCAGAGTACCAACATTACCTTTGGATACCAAAACAGGAATTCCTTAATGTTCATTATTTTTAGGACGTGAATGCATTTTGTCAACATTTCTAGCCAATAGAAGAGCATTGTGAGGCATGCCGCGTAAGTGCGTGTTGCCTCTACCATGCACCACATCCCTATAATGTGACGAATTACTGTTGAAATTAGCTCCGCGTTTTTACATGTCAGGGAAAGGTTGTCGGAGCAAACCGATGGATATATAAAGTAGTGATAAATGTTTACAAATGGGTCAAGGTTATGATATATGACAAACGGGGATGAAAACACTCCCATAATTCGGAGCGTGTTTATCGTGAGCTTCATGAAAATCCCAATGTATTTCCAGACTCGATCTTGAAGTACGTCCTCTCGTCCTTTCGAACTTGCCAGATCCGCTGTCGATAAGAAAGTAGTTTAATCAAAACACAGTTAAGAATCAATCGTGTACTTTCAAACAGTTTAGGACATTCAAATATGGACTCTCCAATAACTTACCTAATTTTTGACATGTTACCCGCATTTTCACAAATCCGTCCAAGATTTGGTCAAGATAGTAGACCACAGTGGCCGGTGTCAGCACGATATAGCAGCCCACGGGAAACATTGCCGCTGAGAAGACGGTGCTGCGAATATCAAAATGTGACGCAAATGCAACGGTAAATCCCAATGAGCCCACACCGAGTCCTCCCATGACAACAAAACAACTTAGGAACCACAACCAATATCTCCTTGATGGGTTTCCGACGGTCATATATAATTCTTCGGAATGATTCCACTCCAGGAGAGGTACTGGGATGTAGCGATAACTATTGTAACAAAATGTCACGCAAGATGCCGTCTCAATTTTGAAGGTCGACATTTCATGTGCTATTGCGTCTACTTTCAATAGGCTTGAGAAAACGTATATTTGTCAGAAGAAAGCTGAAGCTGTAGTTTTCCAGTTTTCTGGATGAGTACTGACCTCTATTTTGACTAAATGAATGGGTAACACGAGCGTGCAAGCAATTAATCTGTAATTGCCGTTGTTATCAGAGGTGTGGCTGTGGGTTAGTACAATGTCTAGACCAAAGGTGTTGATCCAATCTCAATTATGTGTGCAATTATAACACATTCGTCTGTATTTAGTTCGTACCATATAAAATAAATGCTGATAATTGATCCCTTATACAATTGTTCTACAAACACGTGGAGTGAATTACCTCATAATAGCTAGATTCTTAAATAACGCTCATGGTTAGATACTCTGTTCAAGTTTGGACGATGTATGTTGGTGGTTGATAGAGTTGGAACTTCAGCCAACATTTTCAAGTCATTGGTGTGTAGGTAAATGCCGACATGTATATAATCACTCCACATGTTTTAAACGGCCGTATTATTCTTGTTCTAATAACAATTTTAGTTTTTTGACATTAATAAAACCGTAAATGTCATATGGTTCATTGAGCAACTTGATTATTTCTCTGAATTGAAGTAACTTAATCATTATCTTCAAGCGAACGCATGGAAAATGTGTTTGATAAATTTCTAATATGCTCTCGTATCACAATTTTACAAACAAAGAGCATTCGTCGTATCCCTGTAAACTCTCTGCATTCGCCGACTATAAGGTGGCGTTGTAGAATATATGTATTACGTGAGCAAATAATAATTGCATTGTTCCACGTTCAACTTTGGAAAATGTCATTAATGTTCAACAATGGTAATTTTGTTGTGCGTCAGCCTATTTTATGGTATTTTGTCTTAAATCACCCAACTGTTTTCGAGTCAAGTTTTGGTGAAAGTGAAAGCGCGGCTCGGTTGAATACTATTACATGATACACTGAGAAAACGGAGAGCATGCTGAGGCACACGACCTGCTTGGTTCCATTCTTATTTCAGACTGACATAACTAGCAGAGAGCACCCATATCCCACTCAAGATTGCACTACGTGTGGGGCATTACCAGTGAAAAGTAATTTCCCTTGATGCAACACATCATATTTATACTAATGGTAAGGCGAACTTCCTTGTCAAGAGATGATTAATAATTAGGATCAATTTCGCATTATTTTGATTATAGAGGAAAGCATTTGAATTTTTTGTGAAGGATGCTAGTGGTCACAGTCGTATTCCTGAAACCCTTACATGTGTTAAGTAGCCCCGTCGAGTTTGATAGTAGTCGAAAGCGCTTTTTCATGGCAGCGAATTGGAGTGCACTGCACAACCTACTCCGAACGCTTCATGCAAAAGACTGGCACATCAAATAGAAAAAACCTTCCATCCAACCCAAGTGCCATTGTGACGTTACTCGTTTTTGCCTGATATGAGTATAGGATATATGATCGCTTACCATCTTTCACATCTACCCTTATCATCTCACTAGCATTTTGTGCTGGGCACAGTGCGAGTTAGACTTCCAAAGAGCAATCTACCAGCGGATTCCGGTATCAAATCAAAAATATTTTCCCTGAACATGGAAAGTTTTCAACTTTTCAAAGTACCATACTCTATAGTAGCAAGGTTGAAGGACAGAGATATTCATGACAAGTTTCCGGTACATATGATAGATGACTCGTAAGGCGCACTTGGAGAAAGTCTAGCTTGTCTTGTCGTCACTGCACCGATTAACCCCTACGTTGAAATATATAAATACCTGATGGATTGATGCTGCAAGTTGCCCCAACATATACTATACCTTGCTTTATTTGCGATGTGAGTTATTACGCTTCCGATAGGTTAGAATATGGCGGGTTGAATTTTGCAAATATGAAGTATTTAAAAATAATAATTTATTCAATACAAAAATCACTGCTAGCTTTTAACGCCTAAACGTAATTTATTTTTACCATATGTATCTCATTTCTACTGGCTTCATGCTTTCCGCTACTCGTTCCTCTGGCATCTTCCCGTGCGCTCTGTAAGGTCCTAAAAGTCGTGAAAATAACAAAATGTAGACGAACAAACCATAACAAACCAAGGACCCAGTGCTTTTATAAATCGAAATGTGGTAATCCTCACCTAAAGTTATTGGAAAATTTTCCAACGTCCTTAAACTTTGTTTCCCTCAGCGCTTTCATGTGCTGCTGGGGAAACATGACAGGCTTTCGCAACACGACCCAAACCACATTTTCCGTACACTTTGGTGTAGTCAACGATCCCAAATATGTATATGCCTCTGATCCGACAAACAACTCTGCCAAATTATACCACAAGCCCAACTCGGCGTAGGAGTTTTGCTGTTCCAAGTTATCCAGATTCCTAACCACAGACTCCATGAAATACACGGTACTATCATCTTCCTCGTACGGAATTTGCCTTTCCTCCACTTCCAAAAGCACGGCAATAACAAGGACCGTGTTTCTGTAATTAGACGTTAGCGCCTTTTCCATTGTGCCCCATCTACGATCAAAGTAGACAACGTGAGCTTCCCCGGAATACGACCTGCCATCAATGGCATGTTCGGATCCAATATCGTTTCTGGAACCCCAGTGAAAATGAACACTGTGGAATTTGTACGTCACATTCTCGTCGTGATTAATCCACTGAAATCCTAAGCGGTCCGACTCTTCTTCGTAAATCGGCCAAAGTTGAAGGGTCTTTCCTGTAAATTCCATTCTGACGCCCTGAAGAATATAATCGGTTTTTGGGAAGTTTGCGATTGGCTGAAATGGGGCTGGCTTTGACGACCTTAGAGTTGTGATGTTTCCAGGTAGATTAATTGGGGATTGGTTTGCCCCATGAATACAAGAGTCGCCCCAGTTGGGCTCACCACAGGAGCCGGATCTTTTGTAGCACCAGTCCATACCGTAGTATTGAGCGTGACGCTCTTCGGGATCGGCAAATAGCTCGTGGCCAACATTTTCAACTTGTTGTACGCGCAGCAGCATCAAAACTGTAATAATATTGAGAGGGATAAAATGTTCCATTGTTTTTGCGCCTAGTGTGTAGCTAGAAGCACCAGAGTTAAAATGTTCACCTGTTTTAAAACCCAAGTTCAATTACACTAAAGTGTTCTCGGAAATGAGTACGCTCGCTCTTTTGTCCTAAATGCGTGCTCTAGATTCTTGGAAAATTTGCACTGCATGTAAAACATTGTACAATTTTCATTTCATACGGAACCACGGCATTCGTTTAAAGCGTGGCCTGGGGAGTAGATGAATGAAAATATTTATTTTTAGCTAGGTGAAGCACACACAAAGCAAAATTCACATTAAGGAGAAACAATAGGACGGCTCACCCAGTCCGTAGTAATGGAAATCTCTTTGAAATCCTGAAATTATAATGCGACGTCATACATTTCGAGTTTTTTATGAATGCCCCGTATACTCCACTGGGATGATGGATTGCAATGCTAGTGGATTGAAAACATTAGGCAACGCGTTTGCAAAACGGAGAACATGCCTTTTGTTGAATTACACCAAAGTGTTTCATTCGTGGAGCAAGTCGCTTGATATATAATGAGATGTGTGCTTGAGCAAAACGCTCTACGTAAAAACCGAAAAAATTGACGAAACTACCGAATGAATGAGAGCAATGTACTACGAACCTTCATATCTATGATTTTAAAATTTTATTAACTTCATGTGGCACCTGGGATATTTGACTATTTTTGAGACAATTGTACCTGAGAAGATTTATACCCATATACATGCATGTCATTTCAGGGATGCTTCACAATTACGGGCGAGTAGACCTTTATTACAGATTTTTCCTTCTATCCGTCCTATCATTCTGTCAGATAAATGAACGAGGCGTAGACAATGTGGAAAACTTTTGTCTGTTCAATCTCTTACGTGATGAAAATAATTGCGTCTGGACGACCCATCCCAAATATACATGACGAAAATCTCTCACAGTATCATCTTTTTACATTTACAGAATAAACTTTTTTTCAAATCTTATGTCTGGGAACTTTAATTCGAATTTATTGCATGGTTGGTCCCGAGACTTTATTATTATTACGCCAAAACTTTCAGTTTGTAGCTGCTAGGTATCTATCAGTCATTGGCATCGTGCCCAGGGTTTAAATTGTAATATTTCAAACAAAATCTTTATGATGACTATTGCAGACGACTGATGAAGAGAATGGATGCGAGTAAAGTGAAAATGTTTGTGAAAGGAGTTATCACAAAATTTAACTCATCGATTGTTTGATCACACCAAAATTGCTTCCCGAATCATATTTGCGTACTTTCACTATAGAATAGCAAACAAACTTAATTTCCTTATTTTCTTTTCATCATAAAATTCGGTTTCTATACAAGACCAAAAAAGGGACGCAGTTCTAAAGATTATATCATCTCCATTTGTTCTTATCATAATAAAACGGTATTGTGATCTTGGGTTATGTCGGTCTCCAATTCATTGCCATTATTTTCATTTAAGTTCTTTTTCTTTCAACAATCAAACGGGGAAACTACTGTTTTTGAACGTAGTCGTGACCAGAAATGTAATGGGAATAAAGTTTGTTTTTGCATAACCAACATGCTACCTTCCTTAACCGAAGAAAACTTCTCATTCAGGAAATGCTACATGGGGTGCCGTGCTTCAAAACCAAAATATTGACCTTGAGGTTGTCCTAGTTTCATTCCGGAAATGGTTTGCTAACTTGGATATAATGCTGCAGCAAATAAAAACCAAAAAGGATGTGTTCTGTGTTGGGAAGCTCTAATGTGGTATATGTGTGGTATTTTAAGATAGTTTGTACATATGAATACAAACATCAAATCTTGGATAGTTCCAAATGAAGTGCCCAAATGTGAATGTTTAACTAATTGCGAAATAATTGTATACTCTTCTCATTGCGGAGAAACATCTAATTTAATTACAGGTAAAGGTGCATGTCATAATGCCTTCTGTGCACATATTTCTACAAGTTTGCCATCGGCACTACTTATGTTCAAAAATGTAAGTACCAACATATTATAAGGCTTTATAAGGTTTTACGTTGAAGGCTGTTTTAAACTGTACATTTAGATTCCAAGATTCCAAATGAGGTACTCTAAATGACGCACAAAACCCTTGGAAACAGGAATGTCTATAATTACTCGAGTCAACATTTGTATTCAAATGGGCTCAACGTCATGTTCGCCTGTAAGATAACGAGATTTTTTAGGTTCAGAGAAAAAAATTACAAGCTTTTTTGTGTGAAAGAGGATTCTCCAAATTACGTTTCATGCTTTCAACATCATTTCATTTAACAGGGACATACATTTAAACCACGCTGCTACCTTGTGAGGCGTTTGTAATACTCTGAAGTGTACATGAAAAAGACCGTTCTTATCAAGACATTTTGCAATTACACGAGATACTGCGAAACATAATGACGTTAAAAATTCTGGTAACGTCGCAGCGTTTCTAAAAATTACAGCATCCCATAAATTTTTTTCACATCAACTGACAAAGAAATCCAGCCATCCATTACATTCTAAGGTGATGAAAAGCGGAAGCTCATTTACTTTGATGAAATGCTTTACTCCGCAGTTCCGTAAACACTCAAAAATTTCGTGAATGAGGACGTATTACGTACTGTCTATTTTTGGAGTTTATACATCAGCAAATTAGTGTCTGGAAATTGTTTCTTTTATGTATCTAGCAAGTAAGGAATATACATAGTTAGAAAGTTTAAAAATGTAAATGTAAAAACTGCCTGACTGAACTTATGAGTGCAGTTAAAAGCATTCCCAATTAAATATCTGGTAGTGTAGTGTAATTTTAAGATTCCGCCTACTACCCTAACAAAACACTGTTAACATTTGCAGTTTGTGTAAATTGTAGTACCGTTTGGGTTTCCTTGCATCTCCAGTTTGCATATTCGGTGCAATAATTTACATTCGTACACTCAAATGTATTTTGATTTCTTGCATCATTATATGATATGATAGACAGCTTTACCGAACTAGAACACCGTGCTGAAACATGAATGAAATGAGCGTCTAACTTACTTGGTGACGTCAATTCAAGGTAGAAGTTGATAATGGCTGATTTACGAAAGGAAATCGTTGTAGGTTGTGCGGAACATCAGCATACAACCAATGGCAAATATAATTGGCCTGAACTGAAGTATCGAATAGGTATTGAACAAGTTTGGTATTCTAAATCTTAACTACTCTATTGCTAGCCGATCTATGATACTACGCTTTGTTCACTGTATTCGAAAGTATTTCCGCCTGATTCAGTGAATGGAAATAGTAATTATGCACTTAATTACTTAGAGTGGCATGAATATGACAACAACTGACAATGAGTCTAGTTATTGCACGGATATCATTTCACATCGAAACCCATAAGTGTTTTTGATCACGACCCTAACAAATACATTCATTCACGCATGGGGTTGTTGGGATTTCGCATCTGAAAAATTATTCCGAAATTCGTGCGGATTTTTATGACTTCATGGAGGCATTTTGAAACCATCGCCTTCCTACTTGTCCCTATGCTCTCGATTGTCAAGAAAGTCATCTGCCCCAATTTTGTTTGCAACTGTCGTCAAAAATTAGACCCGCTTAACCATTCTACTGGAATTGAGCAATAATTGGACATAATTATGTTTCCACAAAACATACAGCAAAATTGAAGTGTGACTAAAAACGCTTCACCGGTTTTCAATGCAGTAGGACACTTTGTTATACATTTCCCTTTCGCACGAGTGCATGACTTATTTCTCTGAAGGGAGGCATATATTAGTCATTAAAATAGATTCAAGTAGGACGATCGACATTCATTTCGTAGTCACTTCACTGGTTTGCAGTCTCTCAATTATGTGTAGTCAATATCGCCATCAAATATGAATAGGAAATTATGGGAGAGCTGTCAAACCGCCAGAACATCGTGTATAGAAAATTATTATACATTATTGCTTGTAAATTAGCATGTAATGAAAAATCATGCTATTATATATGCCCACGACTTGAAACTTTTACAAATATTCAAAAGGCAATCAGCGCCGGTTGCACAGCCTGCAGCCAAGTGTAATACTAATTATAAAGAATGACTCCAATTAGTATAGGAGTTCAACAGGAAGCGGACAATATTAAGTCTTTGCATACTTCTATGCTTAGTATAGTATGACAAATCTGACAACTTTTAGAAATCTGCTTCAATTCACGTTATTAATTGAAATGCAATGGGAATGAACAGTCTAGTAACAGCCACCTTCTTCTTTTTTGATTACATTTTACACATGACGGGAGGTACAAAAGAGAAAATATATTATTTCAGTACCAGCATTTCAAACAATCGTTTTGAAAATTATTTCCTGTCGGTAGTAGAAATTGAAAATTATAATACCATCCGCATGATGATGTATATTTATTGGAATTGCATGCCGCGTTAAAGCATATTAAACAATTACATTCAGCAATAGATTCGGTTCTCCGTGTTCTTAGTGTCACCCAAAAGCTTCCTCGAGTGAATTTGGTGCCTTATTATAAAAGTAATACTGTGCAAAGTATTTCTACGCCATAAATCCCCAAGACTGTACGCCCGACTTCGTAAGTTTGTAAGAATATTTGTTGCGACTTTTCAATTAAGTGTCCAATGGTATACCTAGTTGCAAAATTTTACTGATAATCTATTCGGATTCTGGAAAATTCCCTCACTTTCACCACGCTCCTAAATAAACAATGTGGAATCTGCTAATTAAAACTTGCATTTGGAATTAGGAAATGGATTAAATTAGTTGCATATTATACATATATATATGCTATGTTTTAATTATCTGATGTTTTTGTTTGACAAGTGTTTCAAATGTTTATTCGTAAGCCATAATGTTAGTGAAGTTGGAGTGATGTACGTAAATACTGTAAGTACACGAAATTCAAAATTGGGAAATCTCCTGTGTCTGTATCCTGTAAACATTTGTTTATCTAAAACGATTATTACGAAAGAAACCAGGAAAAGTGCTTTTGAATGTTACCACTTTCTATAAAGTTAATAGCATTTTGGAAAGAGGGATCATAAATCTTTCATAATTCCAATGAGCTATTAGAACTTTGAGAGACTAGAGTGAAAGTAAATACATACCCATGCTTGGTCTCCAAACGTTCTGGAATTGGACAATCTGGCAGGATTGTTTGTCAGTAATTCCAACCAAGCAGAAAGTTAGTGAATTGCGCATTTGTTTAAAAGTAAATTGGAAAACCGTAGCAGTGAGCTCCAGAAAGGAGGCTGGTGAGTTAGTTTAGCCAATTCAATGTTTACAAACGTACACTAAACAAAATGGCAACAAAATGAATGAATGTTGTAATGATTTATGTTCTGAAGTAGAAATACATTTGCCGGTCAACAAATATATGTATATGGGTTATCAGTTCGAAGCCTT